>JAZGTJ010000112.1:0-10555 GCA_036877575.1 Botia almorhae | reverse complement strand
GGGGGCTGGGGTTGTCAGTCATGTGTGGAAGGTACAATCAGGTCAATTCAATTCAAAGCCAATGCGACAAGCTAATTTTCCAGCCCGGTCATCTGCGGCCGCTTCAGAAGTGAGGCTGACATTGACAGTAGTCATTATAGTGACACTGGCTCCCAACCTGAGGAGCCGAGAGGAGCCGCAAAAGGGACAGGACACTCACCAAAGGGCCGGCGGGACAACCCTCCCCCTCCATCTCAGGGACAGAAGCTCAAGAAAATAAGAAATGAGACGTTTCACTTCAGACTCCCGCTCGAGCGTGCACACAGTGAATTCTTCCATTAATGGAAAAGTTTACAGGATCAGAGTGTAATTTAATGACGTCACGAGGTTCCCCAGCTTTGTTTTACTGTACCACGACACAGTTTAACCAACGTGCAGGATAACATAAGCTACAGCAGAGAAAGTCTGAGCAGAAGCACTGATTCATTCAGCCCTGGGTCCTTAGAAGACTCGCTTCTGCCACCTAATGGACAAAGAAATGTTCACAACATTTAAACAGCCGAATTGATTAACTTTTTGATGACTGACGCCAAAGGCCTAAGGTAGCACACGCATACATTTCTGCTTATTGTCTTTCCAGTTATTTGTCACAATCGCTGTATAGAAAACAGCATAAATACACTTGATTAAAGTTAATACCGTTTCTAATTACACTCCCACTCCCTTTTTATAAACCAGGAAACATTTAATAAGGAAAACGTCAACAGATTTACAGACAAAATGACAAATACATTAACAAACTGCATGAATATTTAACGCCTTGTCCTGACAGTTATGTGAAATATTACTTTCTTGTCTCTAATTGACAGTCATCTAATGAAAGAAAATTGACGCACCAGCGGATATTTTGAATAAAAATTGGGAGGAACGCGGCATGTTACTGCCAAGACAGGGTCCTAAAACCAGGATTTAATTTACTGGTTCGATCAAAGGCCCATTTCAATGAATTGTCACCTTGATGTGTCACTTCGTAATCGGAAATCTGCATATTCAAGATTCGCATCATATTGCCGAAATTGCATTTTATTATAACGTCACGTCATTTAAGAAATAAATAAGTGCAAAAACAACTGCGAATGCATCTGAACACTGAGGAGAAAGTATTCAACTCACATATATTGAGGCTTCTCACATGAAACTATTTTTGTTTAGGCTACATGGATAAAACAAACAGACATATTCTGAAACTGCGAAAACTTAAAGTAACAATAAAAAGTTAAACGACTTAACATAAAATGATTTTTCGATTTTTAATACCCGAGCAAAAGCCATCAAAAACCCAGAGCAACAACTAGCAGGTAGTTTTCTAGCCCCGAAACACAAAACTTTTAGAGACGGGCGTCAAAACTTCAATGGACATGCAATCACATTAGCATAACCAATATGCCACGAATGTTTTTATCAAACGGGATACAAAAACGCTTAAAGGCTTCTTCAAAACACTTCAATGTGCGTTCAAGAAACTAAAAGCGCATCTGTCCTTTCGTCTTTGCTTTGAAGAGCATTTTGAGGGATAAACATCTCCCCCTGTTGGCCGACAAACGCCACCGCGGCGCCATCCCTGAGCCATGTCAGTGGCAGCTTATCAGGGCCCCCGAAAATTGGGTGCAAGAGGGCATTATAAAGCTCCTTTTACCCATCTCCAATGTGCCTCCAACGGCAGGGATCCTTTTAAAACTGGATTTCCTCACCTTAGCAGACAGCTGTGTAAAAGGCAGCTATTCATGTGGCTACAGAGTTTGAATAACTTCAGGTGCTGATTGCTTTAAAAAGCCCTGCGCTCGGAAGCTTGGCAGGCCGTGTATGAGACACAGATAGGCCTATCAGTCACTCTGCAGTACAGCCATACCAAGAGCACAACTCTATAGATGATTCGCTGAGGCAAGTGAGAAATGGTTTATTTATTGTGAATAGCTCAAATTGACCCGCAGAGCTACGTTTACATTACATTTATGCACTTGGCAGATGCTTTCATGCAAAGCGACTTACAGTACGTTCAAGCTATACATTTGATCGCTACGTGTTTCCTGGGAATCGAACAGCGTACGTGACAAACAAAAATGTTGATTCCTGAATACAAAGGAATTCTTCACTGCGTTTAATGTTATGACATACAAGACAAAGTGTGCAAAAATGGACAATAAAATAATAGTAATAATAAATGTTTTAGTTTGTAGACACGGCTTGTTGGTTCTAAGGGCAAAATGTTAAACGCTCTCTCTCTTTGTAAGTCAATTTGGATGAATGAATAAATGTAAATGCAATATAATATTGTTGTCACGTGACCACTCTGCATCAACGCGAGGCTTCTGATATAAATACAGGAAACACTTTTTCAAATGTTGTGTAAAAAATGTCTTTCAGAGGTGTAGTTGAATTTAAAGGTATAATAATAAACTACACCATTAAAAAAGTTAGTGACAAAATCACATTCATACACTGAAATCACTCAAAGTGAAGAGCGGGACTTACATGAATCACTTTGTAGAAGTATGCATACTGCCGCGCTGTGTTTTTGTATTGACTGAGCACGTCTTGTATGGCTTGTGTGGCCAGCAGGTGGCGTACTTCCTCCTCTTCAAAATACAGGGGCGTGTCATAGTCAGCAGGCAGGGTCTTGATGTAGGGCAGCCAGGGGGAGCTGGGATTGGCCCGTTCACACAGCAGGTGTAGAGCCAAAGTCACGTTACCCATGGCCTGAAGGATGCGATCTTGACCGTACAGCGGCCCTGTAATTAATGGTATAGTTAAGGACTATCTGCAATTACTTTTTATTAGATATTAAAACCACAATTTCTGGAGCCAAGTAAAGGTCAATGTGGCAATAACGCTACACTTTCATGTAAATAACCATAGAGCTGTTTACTTCTTTGATTTGGTTTGATTCTTTATAGGTTTTTGTTTGATTTGCTTCAAAGCAGTCTTTTAAACCGGTTTGAAACCGCATTATGTTTGATGTGAACGCTATATGAAGTAAATTGCGCTTGATTACATAAATGGCCTAGAAAAATCTGAGCCCAACCACATGAAATAACGGAGACTCAAACTGTAATTTAAACATGAAAATAAAAAAACGTTTTTAATTTTTTTTAAACGTAAAACAAAAAGCAACATTACGTAAAATGAGACAGCAATATTTAGGATTCCGCACGGACTCAATCACTAATAAAAGATGAAAATGTGTCACGCTGGCCACATGAACATCTTCGTAGAAAATAGCTTCACAGATGCACACGACAATATAATAAAAACTAAACGAAAGTCATTACAATATATTATTTCATTACAATATAATAGAAACGAAACAAAAGAAAATGAACGTTTTTACTGGTATTTGTTTTTTTTGCATTAATTTAGCGATGATGAAAAAAACGCTAAATCGAAGTGAACTCACCCAGGACCGAGTTCTTCGCAGATTCCACTGTCATGAGCATTCTTCTAGGAATCCACAGGAACAGCTCCTCTGCCTGAACACCCAGAAAGTTCAACGAAGAATTCAAATCGTTTAAATTGTTAAATTTAAAAATAATTTTTAAATTTTAATAATTTTTAATAACTTTTAGCATCACCAGTTATTACAATGTAGGATGAAGATCAAACTCAACATATTACAGGGCTTGTCTGATTCGGATCACTTTGATTCCATTGTTTGTAAACCGGAGTCTCTGAAATTGTGTAAAGCTGCATTTTGGGAACCGTTCCTATTTCAATTAACGATCAACAAACGCAACCATAACGTCAATAAGCTCGACTACAGCAGCCGTTTAAGACCGTCTCTATACTGACTGCAATCAAGTCAGACGTAAACACTACCTGTCACGATCAATAACCTCTGCGATCAATCATCACTTGAAATACTTCCTCCCACCCGCCGAGTCAAGACACTAACAAACACATGATAACTACCTATAGGGCTGTAATTAACACTCATCTGCTGACCATTACAAAGAGCAGATTACACTGATTTCATCTGCTGCCGATATACAATAACACAGCATGATCTGTAGGCAGTGGAGGAAGCTGCCAACATACAGCACGTGTAATTTACATTTGCATAGATTGAATCTCATTACCGTGTGTGTGTGCACAAGCCAGAAAGTGATGTCAGGAAGCTGCTTGTCTCACACAACGGTTTATTCTGGTTACAATCAGCCCACCTATACAGCAGTGTGGTGAAAACCACCATTTACAGTTCACTAGCATTTACCCTGAAACGTGGGCGGCAGGTAAATCTGAAATCGATGATTACGCAATAGACCAGCGACTGCAGCTAGTTAATTCTTAAAGCTGCGATCTGTGACTTTTCTAGGTTAAAAATGAACAACAAACAGTTACTGGGCAAGCACACCACAGAGCTCCTTACCTTACCCTGATTCCCAATGGTGAATTTCCTTTCCTGTAGCTCAGTGGTTAGAGTATGGTGTTAACAACGCCAAGGTCATGGGTTCGATCCCAGGGATTGCACATACTTAGAAACAATGTGTAGTACAATGAATGTAAGTTGCTTTGGATAAAAGCGTCTGCCAAATGCATAAATGAATGAATGAAATTAATTTATAATAATGATTTATAATTTGAGACTTCAGGCCAGATTTCCTGGAAAATGTCAGTAACAGTTTGGCTTCGTTTGACTTGCACGTACATAATAAAAAAGAAAAAAACAACCTGCAGTTTCACGTTTTAAACAGAGGCGACCGTTTAAACTCTGGCGATAGAGAGGCGACCGTTATGAACCGCAACTTTAAAAGCACTCGAACCGGCAGCCAGCCGTTTCCAGCACACTAATAAACCCCTGCACACCCGAGAGCGCAGGAAGCGGCGTTGCAGCCAGCCAATAAGGACTTCAGCACCTCAAAGCCATCTTGGCGTCACACAGTCATTGGCCAACGCAAGAAACACACCAACCTTGATGTCTTTTGCGGCCTTCAGGCCATATCCTTCATCAGCAAAGCTGGAGATCTCAAATCCATCGCATGAAGCTCCACACTGTGCCGCCCAGCCCATCAGCTCAGAGAAGTAATCCTCCCTGCATCCCTCGAACGCCACAGACATCCCTGAGGAAATGATACAATCACATCAGCCGCTGATTTGGCTATCGTGTGTATATTGAACCACAACACAAGAAGTTCCCTCTGTTATGCTTTACATTATTCCACTACATTGTTGCACTCCTGGAGCTCAGTGGTTCTACCCATTACTGTATTCCAGGCCATAATATGTTGTTAAATGATCATTCCGATGGATATTTATGCGGTCTGATGTGCATCGCTGAGACCATTATATCCTCAAGTCTTGTAAGACTTTAAAACTACAGTTATTCTAACGCAAGGCATCACAGTACATCTATATTCATTACATCAATTAACTGCACGCATGTGCGTTATAAAAATCAGTTTACCAACATACCAGCAATTTTGGGTGAACTACTTCAAATTCCACACTTTTTTGTGTTGTTTTTACCTTTTTATTATTGCTTAACTTCGCTAATGGCCATTATGAAGAAAGTTCATGACCAACATCTCATATGAAAAGCTCCAGTATTACATATTCATATTCATGTGATCCCCGCACCACTTCGCCATTACCAAACCGTATCCATGTGAAATAATCGATGTACCTTTCTGTTTCTTACGAATCTTCTCCACCAGAGCTCGAATCTGAACGTATTCCTCCCACTCTTTCCCTGGAGACGGAGCCGTGCTGCTACACTCTGAACAGGAAACAGAACATAACATTCCGAAGCTTGTTTTTAACAATCATTTATGCTTGGATCAACAGAACCCAACGGGTGACTGCGGGGCAAAAGTTTAGTGCTGTACGGTAAGTTGAGTTCCTGGAGTAACCAGAAGCTGGATGATTCATATTCTTTAGTGGCTATTGTTGTGAGCAAAGGGCTCAGCCAAAAACTTTGTTTTGCTGCATTCCTGTGACCATAACTTAAACCTAACGTTCAAATCCTTGCTGAAATACAGAGACATTCACTGTCTTGAATGTAAATACATAAGTGACTTCCCTGTGACAACATAGGCCAATTTGGGCGGCCATTTGGTACAGCAATTTGAGATGGCAACTAAAGGGTTGTAGGTTCAAACCCCTCAGAGGAAGATCAAAAAGCTACAACCACTGTAACCCTGAGCAAGGAACTTAAAGAGACGGTTTCCCACAAAATGTCATAATTTACATATTGTTTGGAACAAAACTATCCCTTTAAACCAAGTTTGCTTCATTGGGATTAGCCTGCAATAAGTGTCTCATAAACGCTTAAGTTAAATGATTACTATGTAAGGAGATGTACTAGCACGCGATGAAAATCATTCTAGAAAATGTCTAACCTAAGAGAGACTCAATTTTCAGTAGCTATCTGCAACTGTTTTGCCAAGAAGCAGAAAAAAAGTTATAACAATCATAACCATGTAACGTGATTACGGCACAAACAATTTTGTGCACCATTGCCACTCATACAATTCACTGTAACTGTATTACAGAGCAGCATAACAGCTTAAACTCACTCTGCAGCAGCTCAGAGATTAAATTCATCATCTCTTTCGGAGAGACCGCAGCTGTGGCCCCGGTCCCCGATTTCTGGGTCTTCACGCGACTCTTTTTGCCCATCTTGCTGGTCTAGGAGAGAGGATAGCTGGGAAAGATTAAAAAAATTAAACAGACCTTTAATAAATTAAATAAGTGCTAAATTAAAATGAACAGCACAGCTAAAAAATAAACTATGTTTCGTAACTATGTTTCATGCACCCTAAAAGGCGAATAGCAATACATGTTCTTGGCTCCACACGCTTTATAAATATTTATGTCCTGTGGACTAGGTGCACTATAGACATAAGTGGCAAAAAGTAAAACCTGTGAATGTTTTACATGCAAATCAATCTTCAAAACTGGAATGAACGCCAAGAAAGGTTAATGGACTCTGTGAGGGATTACCCAGCTAACAGGGAGTGTTCTCAGAATGTTGGCTAACGCTCTCTAACATTCTCTCAAAGTTCTCAAAAATGTTCTTGCAGTAACGTTAGTAGAAGTTTTTTTTATGTAATACATATGGAAAAAGTTATTAAGTTGTCAGTGGAACGTTTTAAAAATGTTACAGAGTTTTAACAATTAAATTACATTCTTATAACCAAGCAATAATGTTAATATGGCATCTTACAATAGTGTGTGTTTTGAACATTACTAAAACTTTCAAAACAACACTTAATGTTTTTGTTACTCAATGAAAACATTGGAGAAACATTCTTACAACCTAAAACTGTTAGCTGGGCACACACACTGCTACAGCCAGCCGACGAACACTAAATCAACATAAACCTGCCCAAAAACCACAGTGTAAACATTCAGCATACAGCCTGTATTCAGATACATTTGCATTCGCCCGAAAGCAATAGTCGGATGTCCTACTTGCCTGTTTAATAATGTATTTATGAACCTTTGCGCACTAGTGGAGGAGGCGTGGCTTTAGAGATGACTCTGAACAGAGGGCGGGATCTTATGCTTTCAAAGCTAGGTTGCTATTGCTAGCCACAACTGCCAGAACTACCTCCCCTACTTTGTCATTAATTGACTCCTATGGCAGTTGCTGGCTTCATCTATACTAAACACAGATCTATGGTTAACCTCAGGCTATGGCAGGCAACACAGATTTATGGTACACCTGATGCCGTTAAAGCTATAGAACTACACATTTCTGACATCAATCTTGGAGACCCCACACTTGGAGATCCTTGGACACTGTCCAAATGGATAATGCCAACAAGTCACCAAACCCAAACAAAATAAATGACAGAGCCAATTACATTACTGAAGAGCCAATCGGATCGAACACTTAAAAGTAAGCTACTTAAGACTGAAACCATCAGCTTCCCTACACTCACACTGGGTTACAGCAGTAGACAACAGAGCTATTCTGCCTAACAAAAACAGTTTAATAAAATGATAAACATAATAGATCCCCATCCAGAAAACAAGACCAGGACAGTACTAACGGAGTATTTGCACAGAACATTCATTCAACGTTCATACAACCAAAGAAGAACATTAGATAATTGTCAACAGCCTGATGGCTTAAAATAACTCAGCCTGGCCCAATGCACCCATTCAAACACACTAGCAGCGCTGCACGCTACTGCGTTTCAGTGCTTCCTTAAAACGCTGGTACGTCCAATGATCAAATGCATGAATTAAAACCTCAACAAACCAGACACAGATGTTAAAATGTCAACATAGATCAACACTATCTATCACTCAATGACTGTGTTAACAGACAGTCACAGTTAATCTAAACAGCATCTGGGGGTATCAAAGTTCAATAGCATTTTGGGGCCTATGAGCGATCGGCTACACGCCTATGATGTCTAAAATATTCTCTAGTTAGGTAGTTCACTAGGTTTGGATACTCAACCAGCGTGTTAATAACCAGCATGCCTCTCTTTCGCAACAGTTACAGCTTTTGCATTAGACACCCTGTATAGCGTACATTTACGAAGCAGTTGCAAACACGAAGCTTTTAATGTTAAACATTTTTAATAAGTCAGGCATGCACGCTTGCATGAACATTATTTAGCACATATCAACACAAAAACTACCTTCCAATTGACTGTAAGGGCTCCTCCTGTCAACCTGGAACTCAATCCTCTTCAGATCGGTCTGCTGTCACAGCCAACCCTTTCTTGTCAACGGGGAAAGCCACGCCCAATTAGAGTTTAGAAAAGGCTGATTGGTTCAGAACCGTTTTGTCCCGCCTCAAGTGCGTCTGACACTCCAATCTAGTTGGCCAAGAAAATACACGTTTTATCATATCGTCCTATAATTGGCTGAAATCGTAAATATGTAAAATTTTGACAAATTATGAGCAATGATTGGTTTAATCTGAGGCGGTACCGTTTGCAGATTTGTTATTGGTGGTGAAAGTGGTCGATTGGTGCCGTCAGATTTACAAGTTTGGTTGGACTTCACAAACAGAAATGGCTTGTGTGTCTCGTGATTGGAAGTTTACTTTAGGAACCATAAATTGACCGTAAAAGGAAACAGTTTGCGCAACGCAATTCGCGGAGGAAAACGCCAATCACAGCTGCAAAATAACTTTAATCGAAAATCTAGTATAGTACCTAATAATACCTATAACGACGTAAACACCAGCGCGGGTTTGCATGAATTTATTTCTTAATTTATTATTTGTTTAATATGATTTGTGAGCTTTAGAGATAACGCGTTGCATTAAACGAGTGACGTTGTATCGTAGGCTGTGTTGTGGCGCATTTCGTAAATAACGTTTATTATAGTGATTATGATAACTATAGTTATCATATAGGTAACATGATAACTATAGTTAATGCATGCAATTTAATTAGAAACTGCTTTAGAAAATGTTGAGGGAATCTAAGCAATGTTTCCTGTTGTAATATTCCTGCAGAACAGAGTAATTGACCAAATATGGATTCTCCCTTCGCCCAGTTTAAACGTGATTTTATTAAGTTATTGTCACAAATCGTAAATTCACTAATTTGTCACTAAATTCTATCGTATTTATAATATTTAAGGTGTAATCCGTAATTTTCGTCTTTCTACAGCCATCTCTGTTTGAATCATAAAATTGCAGGTTATTTTATGTATTGTTCTGTATGTATGTTGGTTTATGATAAAGCCAAAATGGCATTTCCCAGGAAATCGGACCCGACATCTTAAATTATAAATCATCATTATAAACTTACTGCTGGAAATCGGTGTAAAATAAGGAGACCTTATTAATCTGTTACCTAATAATGTACTTGATAACTGTTATTTGTTGGTTTTTAACCCAATGAAGTTACGGAGTGCAGCTTTGAGAAAACGTTACTGTGTGTACAGACACGGTTTACGTAGGTAATGCATAAAGAGGAAGAGGAAAATTATAAATGAACACGTTACATCTGTTCACTTCATAGTATGATGTATGATAATATTAGATAATGCAAAGAACTGTAGACAGTGAGCGCTGAAATCTGTCAGCGTCTATTGCAGTAAATATCCAGTAGATGGCAGACGTGCCCCTTTATCTGCTATGCATTTTAGACGCTAGAGAGGGGGAAAAAATCACTAAATCGTTTTCAAATCTACAAGAGGGTTAATTGCAATTTATTTAGTTTTTTATCTGCTAAAATACAGGTCCATTCTTGGCTACATACAGCTTATTATTAAAATATATAAACGCATGCTAGTTACAGGTAATCTACAGTAAGTTATTTACATAGCACTGAATTGTATATCCTAGCATACAATTGTATGTGACAAGCTACACAAAACATCGAATTCATAAACGATTCAAACATCAAATCCGTATTCACAAAAGAAGCAGTGCATTTGAGAAAAAGGAAAATATCAGCATTTGTGATTCCTTTGTGCTTTCAAAAGAACAAATACAAAAACGTCAGTAGTTGTGTAGACTAGATCTGTTTAAAGGACACTTAATTGTTCAAAAATAGAATGAATGAGTGTACTTTATACTTATTTAGGTATTGTGTACATAAAACAC
>JAZGTJ010000111.1:9732-237589 GCA_036877575.1 Botia almorhae | reverse complement strand
TCTTTGAGTGCTATTATCAAATGATAGTCTACCGGTCTACTACTTGCAAAGTACCCCATAATTTGTTCTGTTTACACATTTCATCATGACTGTGAATGCTTATGTTATAGTCTACTTATCATCCAAATGTCATTAAATCAATGGTAAAAGATTTTGTATCATGTGTGTCTTCATGAAACCCCAAAATGTCTGTTTTAAGTTTACAGTAATTATATTACTGTAATTATATTATATCCATCTTGCCAACGTGTGTGTTTACATGGTCGGTGTGCAAATTAGCAGAATTTATTCACTTATTGTCACTCCCCCTTTAATGCAGTCTCCGCCTTGTCTCCACACTCTACCCCCACCCATTACCCCCAGTGAACAACGCCCCTTTTTAGAAAGTTTTTCAAACCAGAGGTGTGAAAAAGCACCTCTGAAACAGGGGGGTGTTGTGACCCTTTAAGCTTGTCTGAGGGGGTGTGTGTGGTGGGGGCATGACAGAGACAGTGAAGAATAGTCTTGCTTTATTCCCATATAAATTTAGGCTGTTGTGTCATGTCCTGTGAAAGCCTAATGCCCATCACTTCCACACAGATGTGTGTTTGCATGTGTGTGCCCCCCTTTCCAGCTCCAGTGAGATGTGTGTGCCCCCCTTTCCAGCTCCAGTGAGATGTGTGTGCATGTTTCCTACACACCTCTTTGAAGAATCCCATAACAGGCTTTGGCATCAGCTGTCCGACTTTTTCTTTCCCTTTGCCGTTGGTCACTATGAAATGGGCGATGACCTTCTTTTTAATGGCCCACATGTGGTGGAGACAAAACTAGCACTCGAATGCTAGCAAACAAACAGTTTTGCTGGTCCAGAGATGTTTGATTATGTTGGCTGCATAGTTATGAACAGGTTGAGGAATGTTCTGGAAATGCTCCTTACACACCCACCCTCTCATTACTGTCAAATTGCTGCCTGGCAGGTCATTCACGCTGTCATTATTGAGTTTAAGTGATGGTGTGGCTTTGTAATTTGTGTTTGCGTCTGTTTGCCTGTCTTGTGCTCTGCAAGCCCAAACTAATCATCATCCTTCTCATTTTGTTGCAGATGAAGAGAAAGTTGGACCATGGGCCTGAGGTTCGACCTTTCCCTTCAGGAAAAAAACCCTGTCCAAGGTAAAACTCCTGCTGTTAGGCATTAAAATTACCAGAATGTTTTACCTCCTGCTCTACATTAAACTTTACAGCCCATAGCCACTAAATAGACACAAATTGGTTGAGTTTATGTAGGATATGTTTCTACAGTTTTGGGGCTGGCTACCTGTTTGACTAAATAAAAAATACGAGAAAAGGCAATTATTTTTGCAATTGTGTTTAAACACACATTCAACATTCCACTAAACATGTTGAATCCACACCCTAAGAAGCTACTCAGATAATTGACAAACCCAGACTCGTCAGTCAGTCTCTGTGATAGCAGTATTTCTGCTTTATTGTCAATATGTAGATTCCTATTGCAATGCTGTCATGGTTCATACCAGAACAGCCAATAAGGCAGCAGTGCACTGGGTAATTGAAGCATTTGGATCCTCTCACGCTCAAATCCTATAAAATATGAATCTGTTATAAAACAGACCACACCGTATGCTGCTCTGTGCTTCCTGTTTTTCTCAACATCTCTTGCACTGCAGAAAGTATAAGGGAATGTAAGAAATAAATGATGAATTATTAACAGGGGGCCCAGAGACATTCGGTGAGGACTGCTGACATGTGGAGATTCTCTAGTCACTCTGTGCTCCTCCCCAACCATTTCCACCCCCTTTTTTTATTGTTTTAAAATCAAATCTTTAAACAAGCAATGACAGTAGTTTCACATGGACTATATAAAATACAGTTTGAAATAAAGCAGTGAAGGGTTTTCCTTGAATTAAACAAAGATGGAAATAATGTTTGTATTAATATAGCTTTGGACAGATGGTTTATAGACCTCAGTGTTGAGCGAAACCATGCTTGCGGTGTTGGTAAACTGGTGTGTTGAGCTCTGAGACTGAGGTAAACAGATAAACATTGTCTAATGTTGGACCAGAACAGCAGCTTGAGTGGACTGTTGTGCTCATTTGGCATGGGTTCAGTGCTTTGGTTTTGGCATGAATTCTCACACTGTTGTTTCCGAAACGAGGCCTCAGATTTTCGCAGGGGCTTCAGTAGTCTCTCTTACAAAGCAATGGTTTACAACGAACCATTTCACTGTAAAATTTAACTGTTCTTTAAACTACATAAACAGGGCCCCACCTGGCCAGATTTTGATTAAAATTTGACTTTTTGAATGAAAATAAATCAATTTTTAATTCAGGCTATTTAAATTAAGTTTCATTGTGCCTCTTTCTCGCTCTTGACTAAACAGTCCTACAGGACTGCCATACCCAGCCACGCCCACTACGTTCGGGGTCTTGCGAGCAGCCAATGGGCAGGGTCAGCAGAGGCGGCGTATCACGTCCATCCAGCCCCCCTCAGGCCTGCAGGAGTGGCTCCGCACCTTTCAGGTAAGTACATGTAAACAGCCTGATTTAGCTTAATATAACCCCTGCCACAGGGAACTAACCGTTAACACTAGCAGTGTTAATGTAGTCCTGGTGATCTTTCAAGCCTGGTTATAGTTTTTCACCCTGGGTTTTTGGTAACGATTTTCTTATATATATTCCTCATGCTTGCTAAAGCAATAAGCCCTTAACTTTACAGCCATTAAGGAGGTTTTAGGTGCTCTGCTTAGCACAATGTGTTTACTATTTTTTATAAAAAAACAGCCGTATGTTTAAAGACACCAGTGTTCATTTGAATATTTAAATGTATTAATAGTTTGAATAAACAATAGTTCTGCCAAATAATATAGTTTATTATTCTAATTGCAAACTGTTTATGATTGCCAGTTAACATACAAGCAGCTTGCCAAGCAACTTGGGGCATTAATGTGGAATTCATTTATGTTAGTGTAGATGTGCATGTGTTTGCTACCTTACAGCAATTTCAAAAACAATTTGTTCAATCGGAATTCAGACTCTGATCTTGCCGTTTTATAAGGAGCATCGTGTCACTTCTACAGCTACGGCTAATAAAAATTGATAGCTTTTGCTTTAGTCAGTTTTTGAGGTGTTTACCAAGCACCACTACAAAGATCCGTCTAAATTCGTACCAGACTTTTAACGCCATACGGCTGTTATGCTGTAAATTTAGACACTGTTTAGATCTTTCTCCCATCCATCGTACTACAACAGCAATTCAAGCCTCGGCAGAAAAAAGAGGCTCCGCCCCCGTCACTGTTTACTCTGCCTTGCAGATAATAACAGGCCTGATCAGTCCTCAGGCTTAATAAAGCTGCTCTTCCATGAAATTACAATACCTGTGTTGACAGAGGATGTAGAAGATTTCATCTAATGCTGAAAGTTTAGCCCAAGACATGTTCTTGCATTCCTAATTCATATTAGAAATCATTCTAGATTCCTGCTTACTCAAACAATCTGTTAATCTTAGTACATTCCTATAACCTTGTCATGATGTCAAAGACAAGATTCGTTAGACTTAAGAATGTGTTGTCAGTTAGTCCATCTATGCAGTTGTGCAGTGGGTTCACAAATGGTGCCGCATGTCTGTTCAGTCAGTGCTTGCTTGGTAATTTACTTGTTTTTGTCTGAAGTTATTGCGGGGCTTGTTTGTGGAGGTGCAAATTACACTCTGCCTCTCAGATCTGGATATATTTCAGCAGCTGGTTCGGCATCGCTTGCGTGATCCGCATTAAACGTCGCTTTTCTGCATTCTACAGCGGAAGCATGTGATATTTCTCAGTGGCAGTTCATTTAGTGTACAGAATTTAAGTCTTGTTTAGTCACCATGTTATTGTTCGTATTTATACTTTGCAGCAGTCAGTATCATTATGTGTTATTGTATTCGAATGTATTTGTTTCTTACTGGTATATAATGCTTTGTAGCTGTTTTTGCACTGAAGCTCTTTAATTAGACTATAGTTCTTATTTATTGTCAAATAAGGAGGTTTCATTTTTTTAAATTCATAATTTAATTTTCATTAAGTAGGCTTTACTTCATGGTTATAGGTTATAATCTTAAAATTAATCTTAATCATCTTAATTATTTTAGGGATACCTTTCCAGCAAAAATGCTTTTATATTATGCTGTTATTGTAAAATAAAATTGGAAGGGCCGTTAAAAATGTGATCTTATATGTAATAATTTAAAACCCAAGCTTAATTTAATAAGGTTGTTTCCTTGGTCTGTTAAAGAAGTTTTAAATTTAATAATTATAATTAAATAATTTAATAAAATAAAATAAAGAGGAAATAATGTTACTCCAGTAAAGTAAAGAGTCAAAGACTATTTTCTTTGACAAAAGCAAGTTTTAAGCAAGTTTTCCAGGTTTTTCAAGATCATACTATTTAATCACTTTCTCTTAACTTTGAGCTGTAAGGTGTTTCATGCTTAAGCGTACAAATTAATTAGCCAATGACAACATCGATGAGTTGCACAAGCTAAAGCATTTTGCCACTAAATTGGTGTTTCACCTCTCACTACTCTTCCTGTATATCCCTCTTCCACTCTAAACATCCCTGAGCAATTCTCCCTCATTTGATGTGCCTCTAGAGTGGAATGACTTTGGCACAGTCTATCTGATGCAGCGCTATAAGATCAGTGAAACATTTTATTCAAGTGACTTGAGCTAACCACTGCTTAATATGGAGAAAGTGAACTCTGTGAAGCTTCCAACAGCCCCAAGACATAAAGCCCGCTCTGGCTAATTCGCAAGAAGCTTCATTGTTACGTTCATACCAAAAAGTCTCCAATTTTTTAATATAGCCAGTCAAACCATTACCAATCCTAATGAGAAATGTTTAAACTTAAAACTGCACATAAAGAGAAGGGTATCAAGCAAGGGTTCACACACAGTCCCTTTTTAAGAGACATCCAGGTGTACCAATATATTTACCCGGTAATCATGGGTGAACATCTGTTGTAGATGTTGGTGTTGTACAGTATGTGCTGATGTGTGTGTTTGTGTGTTACAGAACTGGAGCGGGCCAGAGAAGCTGCTTGCTCTGGATGAGTTGATTGACAGCTGTGAGCCCACGCAGGTCAAACACATGATGCAGGTGATCGAACCCCAGTTTCAGAGAGACTTCATCTCACTGCTGCCCAAAGAGGTAAACACAGCCCCAAAATCACAAGAACTACAGCAACACTTGTATTACTGTTACAAAAAAAATGTACATAAAAGTAAATATTTTTGTTAACTAATTAAATGAAAACTAGGATCATTTGAAAATCTGAAACTATTTCTATTTCCAGACTCCAAAACTGAAATTGTTATAATGACTGAATTATTATTTTTTAATACACAAAATAAAATTTGACCCATTTATATTCAATAAATTCAAAACGCATATTAAAATTATGAGTTAAGACATTGACTTTGGCAGCCCTAAAATTTGTCATTGAGAGAAATAAAAAGAAAATCTAAACTAAGCAGAAATAGTCTTTTTATGTTCTCTTTCCTTTAAATAAAGCCCAGATATTGAGGCTGCTTCTATTTATTCCATTACTTAGTTTGAACACACTTCACTTTCTCTCTTTCTCTGCTCTTCCCTCTTTCATCTGCCACCATTTTAACCTGCCCGTTCTCAACCTGTTCCCCATCACCTGTCGTCTTGTCTTCCTCTTTTCTCTACCTTCCCTCCACCAGGTTGTTTTTCTTTCAGTGTCGAACAATTCTGGGTGTGTTTGTCTGCCTGACAGATCCAGAGTATATGTAGAAACAAATCATCCAGGATGTACACCATATCCAGTCTGAGACTGCATTATACACCCTGTTTTTTTGACAGTCATAGATTGCATAAGGAATTATGGAACTGTTTGGACATGCTCTGTTCTCACTTTGGTCTTCATAAAGTGTCATTTTGCTTGAAAATAAGAGAACAGAACAAAACAGCCCATGAGTTCTCGGTCTGTTCCTTCTGTACATCAACTGGTGCGAACATTAAAGACCTCAGTCATTTTAAAAGGGTACAATGGGCCTTTTTCTTAAAGTAGGGCTTTATTCTGGTCCCGATGCGTATTATGATTATGAATCTTTTTATCCAATATTCATAGATTGATAGTCTGTGTGAAAAGAAACGATAAAAGTTATTTTCTATTCCAAAAGATAAGTTACACTACAGGGCTTAAGCATCCTGTTTGCCAACCAAATGGTGTATTTGGTAGCATTTTTGGCCACTATAAGCCAAAACAAGTCAAATTTTGGGTGAGAGGTTTTTTTACAAGTTACATAAATCTGTGAAATTAACAATTACTAAACAATTTAACAATTACTGGCTCATGAATCAGAGGTGTGAGAAAAGACAGATGTTAAGGAAAATGCTGTTGTAGTTATTTAATATTTTGGGAGGAAAAACAATTATTTTATTTTTTTTTACTTTGAGCCTAAAGCTTTGTTGTGCTGTTTCTCATCCTTTTCTCCACCTTTTTGGGTTTTAAACTGGCCAGGAACGGCCCACTTTGACAGGAAGAAAACCATCAAGCACGTTTAGTTTTGTTTCACTTTGCCATTTATGGGTTGGGTACAGAAAACATGGAAAAATTGCAGAAAATATGTAGATACTGTGTTGCCTACAAAAACAGCCAATCAAATAAGCTCTTTCTAGATTGAGAAAGTCCCTTTCATTTAAGACTATACATCTGCTGAGTCTTTCTATGTCTTGTGTTCTAGTTGGCCTTACACGTGTTGTCGTTTCTGGAGCCAAAGGATCTGCTTCAGGCAGCTCAGACGTGTCGTTACTGGCGCATTCTAGCAGAAGACAACCTGCTCTGGAGGGAGAAGTGCAAGGAAGAAGGTAATTTCACACCTCTCCACTCACTTCACAACTTGACTGTTTCTACTGCTTGAACGGTGTTGTCATCATGGGAAAAATCCAGCTTATTCATTTGTGCTGACTCATTAGTACAGCTAACACTTACAAAAATACTACTTTATTTTAATATTACATGGTAATACAGTAGTCTTTTGATAAACCATGCTCCTAAAATACGTATACCATGGTTTTTACATGGAGCTTTAGGGTGCTTCTAAGAATATTATGGTAATTCCACAATATACCATGGTAGTAAGCTTTTGTAAACCATCTTGTCTGTTTTTAGGTATTGACGAGCCTTTGCACATAAAGAGAAGGAAAGTTATCAAGCCAGGGTTCACACACAGTCCCTGGAAGAGTGCCTACATCAGACAACACAGAATAGACACCAACTGGAGGAGAGGGGACCTCAAATCACCCAAGGTAATTATGTTGTTCCCTTCTGGTTCTCATTCCAAGTCCATTGGTTTGTTCTGGTCACCTGATCCTAACCCATAAAGGACTTTGCAAATTAGTTGTTGTGTAAACAGCTCACATTTATTTCTGTACCCTTTTGCCTACATACATTTTTTTTCGTTCTTTGTGACTGTAAAAGATTTGCTTCTTAAACTGGTTTTTCAGTACTTTAAGCCTTTAGTGCATCTTGTTTGGAATTTCCTTTTAGAGATATTCATTAAGCTGTCACCTGAGGCTCAGGCATGAACTGATATTGTGTGTATATAGTAAAGAATACTTGTGCACCTGGCTGTAATAAGCTGGAGCCGTAACACAGTGAGTTGCACAAGTTCCTGAGGTACAAGTCTGGCCTGCAATACACAACAGTCTCCACTTTCTGCCCAGTATATCTCTGTCACTCTGTACTATATCCAATAAAAATGCAACGGCCAAAACAACGTACCCTGTTTGATTATGCACATACACTGCAGCAGAATCCATTATTTATGATAAACGGGCTCATTTGTTACCACGGTGACTATGCCCCTCAGTTCCTGCTTGTGTTTTTTTTAAGCTGCTGTGTCATTTGCCACATCAGCTGTTTTGAGTCCCTGGAGGCGTACGTCAAAGTAATACCCAGTTTTTATCATTAATTCTCACTCTCCTGCGGTTTTCTTATGTTTGTAGGTGTTGAAAGGTCACGATGACCATGTCATCACCTGTCTCCAGTTCTGTGGAAACCGCATAGTAAGCGGCTCGGATGACAACACGCTCAAAGTGTGGTCTGCGGTCACTGGCAAGGTGAGTTTTTGTCTATATAAGAATGTTTTTAGAGAAATTAATATTCATCACTGATATAGATCATAAATTGAATCTGCTTTTATTTAAAATTTGGTGGTTTTACCTTTTTTATGCTTACGAATATTTGAGGCGTTCCTTTTTTTATTATGCTGTATATGTAAGATGTGATGTACAGCCAGACATTTTCACAGAGTAAGTCTAATAGGGCAGACACAAAGCTTTGGAGTTTATTTATACAGTCAAATTCAAATGGTCAAATAAACAGTTAACGGTCATTCTACAAATACAGTTTGTAAAGGTTTTGACCAATCAAAGTCCAGTATTCTAGAAAGTTTTTTTTTTTTAAAGGTACGTAAATGTGAAGCTGTCTTCTCCTGTATCTGCTGTCCACTCATGATCTCAGTTTTCATTCCTCTCTCTCACGGGACGAATGTTTTCATTGAACATCATTGTACCGCTCCCAAGGGGCCTGCAGAAGCACTTACTGCCATCTCAGACAACCTGCACATGACTTTTTTCATCACTTATTCACATAAGAACATGACAACAGTCATGTTCAGCTGAACGCAGGGAATGGTCATTGAACGCTAGCTACAAAAACATGTCATGCGTCTCGTTCTCTCCCCCTCCCCCTCACTTCCCTTCTTCATTCATTCTGTGCCATAACCTTCCTCTTGCATTTTAAGGATTCATTGCAGTAGCTGTTGCAGTAGCTCATGCAGGTTTATGACAGTTGTAAAATGGTGTTTCAATCATCATACCGCCCCTGACCCCCCATTTTATTCCAGGATCTAATAAAATTTCCTATTTTCAGTGACTCTCATAAGATTGTTTTTGACTCTTGGTTTCACAATGTGACTTGTACTAGTCTGCTCATTAGATCTTAGATTATACCCAAGGTTATCAGTCTTTGAGGTTCCATAATCAAATGAAGCACATTGATAGGACAAGAGCCAATCGTAGCAGAGACGTGATTGGTGCAGCAGCAACATGTCGTCTGATGAGAGACATTATCGTAGCAGATGGCAGATGCGGCCTGATTAGGGTCATCGCCGCATATATGGCAGGCTGCCTTTTTGTTCCCATCATGCATTGCTTTTTGAAGAGCTGTTGAAAAGATGCACCAGCTTGAAAATGCTTGTAAAGCTTGGATCAGCGTCTGTTACCCAGAAATATATCCAAGTTTATAACAAAATAATTGATGTTCTGTCTTTTTGTGTAGTCAAAGCTTGAGCAAACCATTTTACCATGTAAACAGTTTGCACACGTATTACATGCATAAGGTATAATAAACAGTTAGATGGTGGTTGTTGTGCAATGACTTTATCCTGCTTATTACACAATCCAGTTGCCAAATGTATAAACAAATGCATATGAAAGATTAATTTGACTAATTTATTATGTGAGAGAGCGGAGTGCTAAGAGAAATAAAACTAGCGCAATGTTGGAGAATGGTTGCCAGGGATAACACTCCAATATGCAGTCTAGCAAAAACATGTAACTGCAATCGACCAATTAAAATCAAGTATTTCTGAGAGCTGTATATAACATAAATAACACCCTTTATATGCAAAGGTTGAGAATCTAGACGGGTACATAGTGTCTCCAGTCTGATGAAATGCTGTAGAAAGTCCCTCAGCGCTGGCTATGGCCAATTAAACAGGAAATGCCGTGTTCTTTGAAGTAACTGTCAGGGAAAGCGGAACAGTGAGGATAGAGACAATGGGATTATTTAGTGCGACCGCTTTCCTTCTACTGTACTTTTTCTCTTTTTTTTGCGTTTCACCCATCTGCGAGTTATAAACTCTCGGAACACGTCAATAACATTCCATATGCAGTCCTGACATGTTTTTGTTTCTTTTTAAACATCTGGTAACAAAAACTTCAATTTTCTGCGCCACAGAGCCCCTTTTGATCAGTTTGAATCTTCGGTCCCGTTGTCATGACCACAGCTGCAATAGTTATTTTATCTGCGTTTGCCTTTCCACTGATGTGCCTCCCCTCCAAATCCCGTTCACCGTCTGTTTCTCTCTCATTCTCTTACGGTTTCTCAGTCTGTCTGCCCTTGGATCTTTTTTTTATCCTCTAAATATATTTCAGTTCACAATTTAAGTGCTGTAAAACCCTGGAGCTCATAGAAGCAGATGCTTGCCTTCCGAGACCAGAACAATCACAGGTTGAAACTGATAACCTATCTAGACAAATCGTCTCCTGTGGGTCACGGGTTCCCAATTTTTACATTACAACCTCCATAGACACACACACACACACACACACACACATGCAAGCAAAGTTTTTATAGCTTGACCTCCATTTTGTCTCAGGAATGAAAGCATGTGGTTTTTCTTTTGTATGGTGCTTGTAGGTCTCATTGTTCAAGTTTCACTCCATTCTTTCTTTTTGCTTTGCTCTGGGATTGTCTGAAGATAAAGGCAGCCAAAGAATGGCATTGAGAAAATAGCTGGAATTTCTTTCCACACAAGTGCTCCGTTCTCATTAAACACCCTTTACGGTTTTCACTCATTACAGTGGACTCCATTTGTCATGAATTATAGAGTACAAGAAAGATGCCTTGCCTGTGTTTTTTCACAGCAGTTTATCCAAGGGGGTCGCTTTGCTGCAGGTTTCTTTGTGTAGGTGCGAGCTGCCCTTCACTGCTTATCTGAGACCAGATTAACAGCTTTTCCCATAACAGATAATGTTTAAATGTTGTTTGTTCAAACAATAATGTTCACTTTCACCTGGTGTTATGGGATGGTTATTTCCTCCTGTGGTGGTTCATGAACAACTTTAATGTTTGGAGAGAAATGTGTGAAAAAATCCTGGCCCCATTAGTAAAGGCTCAGTGCTGTTTCCTCGACAAAAAAATAAGTCAGCGGTTGTTCGCAGTTATAAATTATTCCACATCTAATAGAAAATATGGCTTGATATGGTAAAGTTCTCAATGGCGTGTACAGACCATATTCACCCACACCATGGCATGATAATGCAGTTACTGGCCCCCTCCATAGTAAATGAATGGGCCTCATACTGTGTGTAATGGGGAAGTGATTTTGAGTAGAGATTAGGTTGTTACACAGCATCCTGCTCATTTGAATGTGTGCCACGCTTGGGGATATGTAGCACACGATAACAAGAAAAGGATGAGGGATGCAATGTGGCAGAAACATAAGCAAAGAGATAAATTGTTTTGGATTGTGATCAAGACATGAATAAGGGCCTCTTTATTTTCCAGTAGTTTTGTTTTGTCTGTCATTTACGCTTTCATCTCGATGACCAACTAAACAAACAACACACTGTAGATTACCTAGTAAATAAATGAGTGGTTTTAGAGATTTCGCCACCTCTCAGATCATACGTAGCACTTCCTGTATTTGGTCTTTCTGTCCGTCTCGCTGCAAGCTGTCAGACTCATCCAGTTCCTCCTCCTGAATTGAGAGGGACTCGACTCGCCCTCAAACTTCAAAGACGATCACCAGCAGACTAAAGCAGTGGAGGTTTCCTGTGTGCTTTCTATACTCGCATGCTTGTCATCTCCCGGTTTTAAAATGCCTGTGGAATATTCCTGATATAGTGACACTAGGCAAGCATTTATTATTTTTATCACGTCCCAAACAGCCTGCCGACTAAGACGTATTTAATCTGGCTTCTGTCAGATGTTGACAGAATTTACCCATAGTTGTGGAAAGTTTTGGTGTTAACAAGGTTATGTGAAAAATCTATAATTAAGAAAAAACGTTTTTTTTTAAACCCTGGCTAAACATTTTTAAACTCTGATTAAGGCCGAAAATAACCTTGGGTCAAGTGACACTTCAGCCTTGTAAATTTAAAAGGTTATGCCTTGCTTTTGACCTCAAATTGTGTTACTCTGGGAAACGACATGAAACCATGCAATGCTAGTTACAGTGAGTTGTCTAGCACTGGACAAACTATTATAAACGGTCTCAGTGCTTACCTCATTAATAATTTGTGCTTTGTGCGGTCACAGAAATGCGCTGTTTAGTATCAGTGTCTGAGGGGAACGGTTAAAAATGTTTTAACTGTGGCGCCGAGCACCTTAGCTGAAGGAACGAAGAGACTATTAATTGTGGTATGTTTTATAAGTTTAAAGATGAGCATTATTTATGTGACCATATTTCACAGGTGGACCAGATTGCATTATTAGAAAATTAAAATGGGTTGCTTGTGATGTCATGCTTTGTGTCCAGATAGAAATATATTAAAGTAAAAACCCAGAGTATAAACAGTAAGAAAGATAATCCCTGGGTTGATGGTTTAGTGTTTAAAGCCCATGCAACCATTTTGTTGTGAGACATTCATGCCCTATGAGAAATATTTTGAGACGTCACCTTTTGTGGGGATGTTTATGGTAGCATGACAACCGGGCGTGACAGGAAGTGCAGGGGAAAGTGGTCACAAGGAACATATAAGCATCTCTCTCTCTCCTGTATGTCTCTCGCTTGCTTTCTTCTGTCTATTATTGTCTTGCATCTTACAAGAGTTTTTAGAATCTCTCATTGTAAAGCCAGTGTCTCTTTCACACTCGCTCTCTCTCTTCCTATCCACTAATTTTTACTGCTTTATTCGCCCTTTTATTTCCTGCATCACTCTCCCTCCCCCTGCCTCTCTTTAGCCATGACTCAGACTGCACCTTTGGCTGACCACCAACTCCTTAACATGCAGACTGCAGCACTCCTGCCGAAACCTTCCACCCACTCCTGCATCAGAGACACCCATCTGGAGATTACCCTTATATGCTGATCTAGCATATATAGCTTATGTCAAACATCACATATTATAGAAAAAGTATATACTATATGTTATATACAATGTATAAAAACTGCTCTTGAGTCAGTGTAAAAACATCCAGCTTGCTTAACTTTACTCTAAAGTACTGAACTATTTATCTAACTATAGTTACTGTAAAACTCATTATTCGTATGCATTGAAGTCTGTGTGGGTGTAACCGTATTGTTCCACCATGATGACCTTTTGAATGTCCTAAATTTCCCAGAAAGCATTGTACTGTTATGGGCTTGTGGTCTAATTGGGTGGCGACAGCATTATGTTTTGTACTCGAAACGGTTTACACCTTTCTGTTTACACACTCAGCCATAAGGCCCTTTTTCCGAGAAGGGTAAAACATGGCTCAATAAATGTTGTTTCAAACTAAATAATCATCAAAAATATTTGTATTGAATATAAAGGGATTAAGGCAGCTTTAGGGAACTTTTATCCCACACATAGGACCCTGTTGTCCTCTACTGTCAGCTAAATGTGGTGGAAGATTTTGTTTCGTGCTAGCATTAACCATTCCATGACACAGCGCACTGTAATTTCCTGTGTTTACCTTTTTTCCCTCATTCAACTCATTTGCAGATCTCAAGCTCAACAGCTTGTTTTTAAGTCTGCCTGTGTTCAGCAGACAGATGTTTTCCAAACTTCAGTTTCCACAAACCATTGTAGTCTGTGGTTTGATAATGAAAAGCTTCAATAACAGTGCAGATGGGAGAGAACGTTTGTGCATGAAATTTGAAGGTTAGGAATGAAAACAGCTGTTTCAAACAGTCTGCTCGCCATCTGAGGACTTCTGAGATTCAAATATGTGTGCCAATATGGCCTTTTAGAGAGCACCTTCACAAAATGCCAAAGAAAGTAGTATAAACAAGAACAAGGGTGGTGTTGTGGTCTTCTTTTGTCTTTATATATCCGACAAGTGAGATGTTGTTTTTTGGTGTCAAAAGCACGCCAGCATTGGCACTTCACTGCCCTGGCCACCATCTGCATAGTATCTTCTTTTCCAAGATTAGATGTGGACTATAAACTGAATGGAGTTTGAAGAGGGTTTCTCAAATGGATTTAAACCCTTATCCTTGGCTTCAAACGTTTCTCACCAGCCGCTCAAATGGAATGCTAATCTCGATGCCTTGTGGGTGCCACAGACTTGATCTTTTGGGTTATTTAACTGGCAGATAAACAGACACCTAAGCCATTTGGTTTTAAAGGTTCTCTTCCAGACACGGTCCGAGTAGGCTATAATAGCCTGAGAACACAGAATTATTCTCTCTGGCATTATTTAAACCATCTCAACATCCAATCCATCGCCCTAGTAACATACTCATTATAGAACCCATTGCCTCATGCATAATTCAGCAAGAAGCACATTAATATGCATGACTTAACCCCCTCCCGATTCTCACTGGTGTGTTATGGACACTACAAATGTGACTGGAGTAGCTTTTTGATCACAGGATCATAAGCAACTAGCTTTGGGCGATCCGTGTCAATTCCCTTGTTGCCTATGAAGAGGTGTTCTATTTTAACCCATTGGTTTCATCATCCCATTTGCCCCAGTACAGTACTGGTTTGAAATGATTGTTAATTGGATTGGTTTCCTCATTAGTTGCTCCTTTGTTCAATCAGTTCCCACAAACAGTGATGGAACAAAGCAAATGCGCATTAAAACACTTGAAAGCACTGGGCGCATTGGAGGCTGGTCGCCGCTTCCAAAGATTAATGATGCGTTGCGGTTGATCGTGATAAAGATGGAGACAGAAATAGGAGCAGCTGCGTTATGAATTAAAGGTCTCGAGACCTTTTCTTTCACATCTCCTGGGTTTATCACCCCTGCTTTTATCGGCCATGGTTCACAGGTTATGCCTTCCGCTTTTCACTCAGCTCACACAATGAAATGGCCAAAGGCACCTTTGATTTCATATTTGCCTCTGAAATTAAATTGAATTCAGTTTAATTAGATTTAGAGGAAATGGCCCTTAGCCTTGTGGATTAGTGTGTGGATTTCCTCCATCACTGCAATCGATATCTTATATATCATCTAAAATAAAGTGTTTTCTGTTAATACAGCTTCCTGTTTTCTATGCACTGTAAAGCCCTGCATTAGATTTTTTTTAGCACAAGTTATGTCTTGGGTAAAGGTTACTGTGATGGATCAAATTTGTGCTCAGTCGTGTAATTCCTTTAAAAGCTTTTTGTTGGCTGATCCCTCAGTGTTGAGGTTCAAGCACGTGCCGTTGTAAAAATGTCTTCTCGTTCACGTAAGTCTAAATCTCTCTGTGTTTCTCACCACAGTGTTTGCGGACATTAGTGGGCCACACTGGTGGCGTCTGGTCATCTCAGATGAGAGACAACATCATTATCAGCGGCTCCACAGACCGAACGCTCAAGGTCTGGAACGCAGAGACAGGAGAATGTATCCACACGCTGTACGGTCATACCTCAACAGTGCGCTGTATGCACTTGCATGAGAAAAGGTAAGATCTGGCACATCACGTTTAGAGCTACATGGCTCTGTGTCAGGCCAGTGTTAATCATGTATTAATATTTTAACCCACAAAACTATTTGAATAGCTTAAACTTTATAGTTACATACAAAATGTATGACGTGAATAAAACAACTTCTCGGTACATTTGAAAGGTTGTATTCTCCTCTTTTAATATAAATATAATAATGTAATATTATTATATTTTATTATTTTTAATATAATATAAACAGAATTTGAAATTTATGAAACAAAATAAACATTGTGGTCAAAAATACTAAACTGTGACACAGCAAGAGAGATTCTCTGTCTTGTTCTTTGCTATCATGTGAGGCATCAAAGGGTTAATAAAAAAGTTATTCCTGAGCTGTTTAATACTAATAAATAAGGGTATTTTATTCGCTTTTGTTCAGTTATGTATTTTTGGGTGATGTTGGATCATCACCTGATATCTAGTGTCAATTCTGGGTTCTGAAGCAGAATCAGAACCGCTAATATTTCTTAAATTATGTCGTTCAATAGAAGTGTACAGTTTATGTTGTGTGCTGGTTAAATGACACAGTTCCCATCTGGTTTCAGTTTTACATATTAATCATGTGGAGCTGTGTAGAGTCTAGGGGCTTTGCCTCTTTATGGCCTATTGTGAAACAACACAAATGCTTGCATGACAATATTCTCTGTGCTTTCAAACGCTCGGGTGCCAATTTGTGCGCATATTTTTCCTTTGTGTTATGCTTGATTGCTTATTTGTGCATTGACCTCAGGCTTTTAGGCTTCGATCAACAACAACAACAGCAGTAGTTTTGTTTCTTTTCGTTTCACCAGTACCCATTTTAACGTTTGTTTAATTTAAAAAAAAAAAACTGTTAAATGTATCAATCCTGTGCCCTAGGGGACTGGCCTTGTAAGCAAAAGAATGCATTTTTCTTCCTTTGATTTATGTTATGCCACAAGCAAGTATAGCTCTTAAAGGTACAAGCAAAAGACTGTCATAGGCTTTTGAATTGTGTGTCTGATTAGTGTCTGAGTTGAAAAGAGAACTTTTTAGACTTTTAATGCAGTCGTTATCCTCAGTTTATTTTGGGTCTGATTATCAGGTTGAGAAATTAAAAATCTGTTTGCTGTTTTTTTTCTCAGGGTGGTGAGCGGGTCCCGGGATGCCACTCTGCGGGTTTGGGATATTGAGACGGGTCAGTGTTTGCACGTTCTCATGGGTCATGTGGCGGCTGTGCGCTGCGTACAGTATGACGGGCGTAGGGTGGTCAGCGGGGCCTATGACTTCATGGTGAAAGTGTGGGACCCCGAAACTGAGACCTGCCTACACACACTCCAGGGTCACACCAATAGAGTCTACTCTCTACAGGTAAACACACACACACACACCCTGAATAATGCTAACCTCTTACCTCTCTGAGGCCAGTAAATTAAAAAAAAAAACGAAAGCCATCTGCTTTGAAAAAAAGAAAAGATTGTGGATCATTGCTTTGCTAGTTGTTGAGCAGTAAGATGAGAATAGCTGTCGCTCATTTTGCCTAGAGGAGCATGGATTAAATGGATATATGCTAAAATAAAAGCTTTTGTAACAAATCCCAATGTATAATTTACTTGAGCTACATTATCCAATCCTGCATTATCTAATCCTGAGTGCTTTAGGTGCCCAAAGTTAGCTTGAAGCACATGCAAGAAGTGAAGTGTCTTTAGCTAATGTGTTGTGCCCCATCACTTGTGTGGTTCACAGCTCATAAGAGCTTGTTTGTCACTCTCTTGTGACAGAGGAACCCAGCATTTAGGCTACAGTATGTACTAAACCACATTTCTCCCAATTTGTTCATTTAGCCTCAATTTTAGTAATTAGATTTAGTAATTAATAGTAATTAGAAAAGTTGAATCAACTATAGCACATTTCAAGCGATAACAATGCAATGAAACATATCTGGTTTTAAGCTTGCCTTGCTTCTCATTACATTATGAAATAAATCAAATACCTTCCTTACTTAATACATAATTTATGGAATTGTTCAAGCCAAATGACTATTGCATATTTTATCCTTGATTAATTTCATTTGCTCTTTCTGCAGTTCGACGGCATCCATGTGGTGAGCGGTTCTTTGGACACATCGATTCGGGTGTGGGATGTTGAGACGGGAAACTGTATTCACACACTCACAGGTCATCAGTCTCTCACCAGCGGTATGGAGCTTAAAGATAATATCCTGGTTTCTGGAAACGCAGACTCTACCGTCAAGATCTGGGACATCAAGACTGGCCAGTGTCTACAGACACTGCAAGGTAAGGGACGATTCTCCCAAATCACAAAATATTGAATAAAATTAGTCAGTTATTGACTGATATTGACACCATTAGCTTACCAACAGTACAGTTTCCAAAACAGCTGCATAATGATTGTATGCAAAATTATCCTTGTTACCATAATTATTTTGTATAATCATAATATATGAATTTGATATAAACCCCCATATCACATGTGAGTTAGTAAATGAGAGAATTTTCCAGGTAAATCTAAACTGCTTGGCTCATCAATTAAAAGGACTTGCCTTTGTTTTCAACTGTTAATTCATTTTCATGATTTGCTAGAAGCACATTTAGCTCGATTTACAATGAAGTATCTATCACAGATATCGCCACAAACTGAATTAATAAGATCACATTTCTCGTCAGTTCACAGTCATCTGTGAAGATGTGTTTTTAGCGATAAATCGCTGCCTTTTAACATCTAGAGAGAGACTGAAAGATTAGGGATGAAAGACATGATGAAAGGAACTAGGGGGTTGGGTTGGTATGGGGGTCTTGTTGGATGAGCCCAGAGGGTAGGAAAAAGGGGGGTTGGGGCATTTTTCTTTTAGTGGGTTAAATTAGGTCATAGAGCATTTCCTGTTTTCATTTATGACTCTTGTTTGACATAATCCATAAAAACACACATTTGACCTCAGACATGAACTGGAAGACAGAGCTTTGAAGTGTTTGAATGCTCATAGACACAGAGAGTTACTTATTAAAGCAAAAAAGGGCTATTGTGTCACTGCGCATGCGTGTAGTGTCTTGCACATCAATAGAGAAGGGCCATCTCATTTACATTCAGACAGTTGACTTTAACATGCTGCTAATGGGTATTCATGAATGAATTGATGCCTTTTAAAATGAATATTTTTAGTTTCGTTCACTTCAGAGCCTGCCTTTGTTCTTAGGGCTAGATATTTTAAAATGACATTTTTTTTACTAGTTGCTTTTTTACCTTTGACACTCCAAACGTTTGAAGCTTGTGATGTTGCTATAATACACATAGCTCACCACACCCCTTTATTTCCTTCTGCAGTGCTAACAGGAGCCAGTGTAGCGCATCTCTTTTCCTCTGTTCCTCACTCTGTGCCGACAGCAGTCTAAGCACTTTTGTTTAGACTCAGATATTTCTTGCTTGGGCCTCACAGAAAGGCTGGCTCAATTCAATACCTCAAGGGCACAGAATCAAAGCCATCTATGCCACAGTGTTTCCTGTAACCATAGTTACACGTTCTCTCCTCGCTCTCACCACTGTTGCTGCAGTTCGATTTCCTGATGTTGTCTATTGGTTATTTGGTGTTGCAGTGCGTCTGTTATACTGCTCCATCTGGAAGGCCAGCCTATAGCTTTAATTTCTCTTTTCTTCTCTCTCAGGTCCCCACAAGCATCAGAGTGCGGTTACATGCCTGCAGTTCAACAAAAATTTTGTCATCACCAGCTCCGATGACGGTACAGTCAAGTTGTGGGACCTGCGGACGGGCGAGTTCATCCGTAACCTGGTAACGCTGGAGAGCGGTGGTAGCGGAGGGGTGGTCTGGCGCATACGTGCCTCAAACACCAAACTTGTCTGCGCAGTGGGCAGCCGCAATGGCACAGAGGAAACCAAGCTCCTGGTGCTGGACTTCGATGTGGACATGAAGTGAGCCAAGCGACAGGGTTGAACATAAGGGACTTGTTTGGAAATTGGGAAGGGGGAGCAGCAACCTGCCCTGGGCCTCTTTGTTCGAGCTCTGGGCCAGGACCGATTGCTCACTTTATGGTATCTCCCCCTCCCCCATAAGTTGCCACCAATATTCTCTCCCTGTTGTGCCACGACCACGGCTCACTCCAGACGACTGTCGCCACAGTTCTGTTCACCTTCCGAAGGGGGGTGGGGGGCAGGTGCTCACACACCACAGCATTCTGGGAAAGGGGAGGAAACCGATGAGAAGAAAATTTTCTACAGCTCAAGGCAACATTGCACAGAGACTTGTTCACTCAAGCCTGACTGAAAACCACACCCAATATGTACATTTTTTTTTCTTTGATCAAAACAAGTTGACACTGTATAAGTGAGACCATATTGCATCAACATGGACATGGAGTGATAAACAGTGTATACAAGTACAAATGAAATTTGAATGGAGTCTGAGTTAAAAAGCTTTGTACTGTAGGGTGATTAAAGAAAGAGAATCAAAGAAAGCCAATTTTGTCAGTCGTCATCAACCTCAGCACACGCCAAATATCCCTTTCTTCCTCACACGTTGATTTTCTTTATATTATTTTGGGGGGGTTTGTTGTTTTGCTTTGTTCTCCACAACTTCGTCTCTTGGTTTCACATCATCAGCTGTGAATTATAGTTTTGTGCTTTTCAAGTTCAGCATTTGTTCACTTCTGCCTGCTGTTGCAAACAACAGGTCTCAGTATTAAGCTAAACCCACTCTGCTGTTCCACATATTTTTGGGTTTTATTTTATTTTGTAATTATTTTAGTTTTGTTGCTCCATAAGCAGTGCCTCTCTGGATCCCGAGTTGACCTGCTTTCTTTAAGTTTTTCCACCAGTCTGGTCTCGTTAGTTCCTCAGTGCTGGTGCTCTGTGGAAGATGGGAATTTTCCTCCCATAAATTTCTGGGAATACGTTTCTTCCCATACCCTCTCTTCCCACCTTTTCCCAGTACTGTCCATCCCAGTGGCCAAACTGGATTTTATGCTGCTAGACACATGGAAAAATATGGTGGAACTTTAACTGGCTGTGACGTTTTAGTCCCAGACTAAATTCTAAAACAAATTGTAGAGTTTGAACTTGTAAAAATGACACAAACGAACATACCAACAAAAGCAAGATATTGACATAACAGCTTCTCTTTATTTGCCACTAAAACTTGAGCCAAATGTGCCTCTACGAGGCGTAGAGGAGAGAGATTGTCTTGACAGAGACGGGTTTGCCTGCTAGACGAAACAGTGGATGAGCAGAAACTATTGCGCGCGTGTTTGCTAGCGTGACTGGGTGTGCGTGCGGGTGTGTGTTTGAGCAAATTGTTCACACATTCCTCTGGGACAAAAGCTCTATCAGTCTGTTCTGTGTGAAAATGCTTTGACAAAAAATACGTTCATGTTTTTAATTGGTTGAGAAATTGGTTGAGATTGTTGGAACTGATGTAAAGTTACAGATGTAAAGAACATTGTCAAGTTCATGCAGATTAAAGGTGGTCTTAGTGTACAGAAATGGACATCTGATTAATTGCTGGAGCTAACATGGTCTCCACTGGTGATGCTGTAATGGATTTTTGAAATGGTAAAACAGCTTCATAGATATACAGGACGTAACCGCATCTGTAGCCAAACAATTTGTCTCATCCTCCAAGTCACACAACTCAAGCTGAACTGTGAAAGTGGTTTAACACTGTATATTAAAAGAAAAAACAATCTTGTTCTTTCTCCTGTTTTCTTTTCTGTTTTAATTTATAATCTGGTTTGAGAAATCAGATGTTGGAGCTGTTTTATTTTTTCAGTTTATGTAAACTGCCTGGCATAACAGACAGATAAAAAAGAAACCTTAAAAGGGATTGTGTATTTGTTTGATTCATTTAGAATTTTTATTTTCTTATAACTTAAGTGCAATAAAATGTGGGTTTTTCTTTTTCATTTCAAGAATTTTGGTTGTCTGTGTTCCTCACTGTGTGAAAGTGTCATGTTGTCCAATAAAGCTTCTACAGTTTATTCTGCTTTAAAAAAAATTCTGGGGCTTTTTGGTTAGTGTGATTATTTATTCGACAAGGCAGAAAATCAGGGCAAAATGACCGAGTCTTCTACTATAGTGCATTTCTTGTTTTAGCCCCAGCTGTTTAAACTATACTGCAGTGTCACGCTGAAGTAAATGAATGTATAGGTGATTAATCATTAAAAATAAGGTAAATTAGTATTGCTTCTAAACCAGTAGGTATTTGTTACTCAGGTTCTTTGTAATATTTTTTAAAAACAATAATAATGTTATGAGCACTTTCTTAGGCCTTTCCAATAAAACCTTAGGTATTCCAGGAAGAAGTTAGAGCAAACAGATGCAAACAAACATTTGTCTGTTGTGGACTGATGCATTTCACTGTATCTGTTGCAGAGTCATCCCGCCCAAAGCCTCAGGATGTTCGTAGCCTGTTGCCTAGCAATGGTTCTGCTCTGATGCTTAGTTACCGCACAGAGTTAGCATACTTGTTACTATAACTCAAATATGAGCACTGGAGGCATAAAGGCAAACCTTGGTATTCAATCTTTTCTACAATGGTTAAGTTATTCAGGCAGGAATATGCAATGAATTTCAATAACACAAGTGCCTTGTGGGGGAAAACGTTTGAAAAATATCTGAAAACTGCAACTATCCATAAGAATTATTTGATGATAGATTTGTGTTTCAATCTGTTTGTTTACCCAACAAACAGTAACGGAAGAGCAACAATAAAATTCAGGGGAGTTCTGCATTTTATCTGCCTGCCCTGAAACGAACATGATTCTGCTTTAAAGAGACTGAATAAATGACAAACTGTAGCAAGATACACCAGTAAAAGCCCTCATGATAGATGCTGCTTGTATTTAAAGTAAAGAGAGACATAAATTTTCATGTATTTGATGTCAAAAAACAGCTATTATACAGAAGCTGGATAAACCGCTCACTGCCAGAATGAGTCTCTGCATATATATTATCATGATACAATGCAGCAATATTTATTCATAATGTTGTTTTTATGATCGCCCTGAATGGACCGCCAGATGCCTTAGACACATTTCGAATGATCTGTCGGCTCTGGTGATGTGGCTGTTTTATTCATTTGTGCTAAGGCAAAATTAAGCCCTTAAGCATGTTACATATCAGTCTCAACGCTTTAAGATGGGAAAACTTGTTTTCTAGCCATTTGCTGTGGAATATTATGAGTGGTTTTGGCATCGTGTTAAGAAATCAGACTCGATTGATTTATTTGACAGTCAGTGACTAATCACTATGGACGTTCATGGGATTGGATGTCAGTTACTGTTAAATGGCTCACCTTTGACATTTCTACACTTCTTCCCACATTACTTCGGCCTAGAAGTAAAATTGACATCAATCGAGTCTGATAATCCTCAGGCTTGGATGCTGGCGAGACATTGCAATGTCTTTTACCTTAAGTGGATGTGAATTTCCAAAGTTTAATGTAGATTGTTATTCCACTGAGAAGAGTTTTGTGAAATATCACACCTTTTAAAACATGACTCTTTCATTAACATATGATCTTGTTATCCATGTCCAGACAGTTTGTTGGCTTGAATAATTATATATCCTTCAACGTAATTGAGTTTATTTCAGGCGTTCACAGAGCGCCGACTGCGCCGTTTTCTCTAAGCTGTGTGCCTCTTAAATCGCCCTCACGCAGATGAAAAAATCTGCACGAAAGGCAGATCCAAAAATCAATGAGAACAAAACGTTTTCTAAAATTAGTTCAGTAAATGAGCAAAGTGAATGAAGTCTGTCCATATGTTCACTGTTTTTCAGTACTGAGCTGAAGCTGTGAGAAATCTTGTTCGTAAACATCCAGTGCTTATTCAAGCCTTGTTCATGTCATTCCATTGATGGTATTATTTGCCAGAAAAGGATTTGGTTAGGACTCTCTCTCCCTTTATATAGAGAAAATAGCCTCCAAATAATGTATAGCTAGTAATAAAATTATCAGTTCATGATTTTGTATACTACACTCAGGTGGCTGAAGGGTCTGCCTAGTAGATTATGATCAGAATGAACTGAAATGAGAGGGAGCATTGCCTGTCTATTAGCAGAACACAATGTGACAGCGAAGCGGGAGAGTATCATTATTGTGATAAAAAAAGGGGCTCGTATTGAAGACATGGGGAAATTTATACGAGTTGAATGGGGGGGGAGGCTAAAGGATTAGGATCTTTTTTCTTCACCCCGGTGTCTTTGTTCTTGTAATCCTGGCCTCCAGCTTCAGTGGAGCTCCATGGGAGAATCCTGTCTGTACAGTGAGGTACTGCCAACATCACAACAGATAACTCATCTAGAATCACATTTGCTGCTCTGATAATCCAAGGAATGTGTGAAAACAGAAGCGCAACTCCATCTGATTTAGAATTTTAATCAATGAAGAAAAGTGTTTGACTGGCAACATCAATGGTGTCGCATAATGAGAACCCAATAGTTGATGTTCGTAGATGTGACGATGGAAGTTACAGTAATTTGGAAGAATGGTCATAAATACTAATTTTGTAAGTGTTTGTAGACTGTTATGCAATGTTATGCTGCATTCTATGTATAATGTTATGCTATGTATTCCACAGACACAGTTTAAAGATGCTGTATTGCTGCTTCATGCCTCATTGGCTGTATTTGTTACTCGCTCTTTTGCTGAACAGTTGACATATCAAACAGTAACAGACATGTTTGTCTAAGAGTTAGCAAGCAACTGATAATGTGTCATCCAATCTGTTTTACAATCTCTCAATTTCCTTCTAGCCTCTTACTGCAACTCCTGGTATCTGCAAACTGTTTTCAACATGTTTTTGAAGGCTGTCAGTGAAATATTGGATGATTATTTAAGATGTGATACTCATATCTGATTGCTGGATATTGTACCGAGTCTGTGACAATTCTTCTGTGTTCTTTTGCTATACTTTTCCCCTCCACTCACTAAAAGGCCACCGTTACTTGCCTCACTAATCTTCACACATTTGTTAAAATACCAAGAAATCTGTAACTGACACGTGACAAGTTATTAAACTAATTTTAAACTTAAAACCTTTGACAATCATGCATTAGTTTGCTTGACCTTAATACCAGACACAATGATTGTACTTCAAAGATACCAGACATTCGTGTCTCTTGATCTTCTTCCATTTTAAAGGAATTGTTCTTCCCAAAATAAAAAAGCTGTTGTCTTTTTAATGTCTTTTTAAATGTGTGTGACTTTCTTCCATAAAGCTTGTGATAATATTTTGTAGAATTTTGGTGCTGCTATTTTGAGTGAACGGAGACTGAGGCTGTTAACAACATTCATCTCCTTGTGTTGCAAGGAAGACAGAAAATCATACAGGTTTGGGACAACATGAGGGGGAATAAATGATGGACAGATTATTTTTGCAATTCCATTTGGTGTCACTAGTGGTGTAGAAACCCTTAAACTATGCAGCCTAATCCAATGTCACTGATGTTGATATAAAACGATCTACTTTATTATAAACATCTTGGTTTAATTTATCTTTATATACTGGTCAGATCTGTTAATGTTACATTGTGAAAGTTAAAGAGATGCTAACAGTGTTTGTCTATTAGAGGCTAATTTGAACTTTTGAACTCTGTGAAGACCCGGTCACGTAGCCATTTCCTGGGACATCATTTGCACCAAGAGATGAGTGACATTTTGAACACCTTTCCACTCTGAAGGGATATAACATTTGGACACATTGGCATTCTGCATCACCATGACCCGTTTTAGAATAATCCTGTTAGCTCACTGCCAGCTGGGCCACTGTTGGTTATTGCTCTGCCAATTTGGTGTCCAGGGAAGCACTGATGCTAACTAAATCATACCTGTTTTCCCCATGTGCGGTACAGTAAGCAAGCCGTGCTTGTCCGTTTGTAACAAAAAGAGCTCAATGATGCGAGTCAAACACAGTCGTCCTTTTGTTTCACAGACTCAGTCCTCGTGGCACAGCTTTATCTGCATCCCTTTAACAACTGGATTGCCTACAGTGACCGTGTTAAACAATACGCAGCATTCAAATATCATTCATACTCTAACTCTAGACAATTATTTTAAATGACTATAAAACATAAATGCTTAATTTCTTACTGTAGGTCAGCGTCTATAATGTTGACATGGACTGCTATGATTTTCTCAGCTTAATGATTAATTGCTTGCTTTTATTTACCTGCTAGCTTTGATGTAACTGCTGTTTTTGAGAAATTTCAGTTTAGTAAAACCAAAAACATTTTGGAAGACATTTTGCTGAAAGGTTTTCATCTTGATTACGACATCTGTTAAGACAGGAATCAATTTGATCAACATCAAACCACAACAGCATGTGGTGAACCCCAAAAGGTCAACATTACATTAAGCTTTTACCAGCTTAGCTTTATATAAATGCTCGTTCTGCAGGCTGATCTGAGATCTTGTGCGTAGCTCATGCTGACAAACAGAGGCTGTTATGAGAGAAGGTTTATGCAAGTGGAGGCTGCATATTCAAGCAATTATCCCAAATAGCAGCAGGCCAGCCTCACCGAGTAATTACACCCTCCATCCAACAGATCTCCAGCATGTTGCTTACCATGACAGCTCTGTTATTACACTGGCATGGTCACTGTTCACCCAAGCGGGAGGCTAACACTCTCTTTCCACCTCCATCTTTTTACAGAGCATGCAAATGATTATAGGCAGCCATGCAGCAAGCTCATCCACTTTCAGTTATTGTGCCCATATAAAATGCACAGACTCTCTGTGTTTATTCCCCTGTAAACTGTTCAGAGCTTTCTGGAGATATTGTGTTTCTTAGAATGAGACATTCTTATAAAGCTTCTGATTGGTGCAGCTGAGCACATTTTCTGCCATATACCACAGCAAGTGAAATACATATTATTTTTGTGAATTCTTCCAGTACAAAAAAAGTTTTCAACATTTTCATTCTAAGAATTCTGAAATTTATTTTGGTTGTCGCTTCACATTTACCAGCTGCGATCCTACTTGTGAGGGATTTATAAGATACATTTTGTATAGGTCTGCATTGTGGTGTCCTACATTGTTGTTATTTTAGTTGATCTCAGCAGAGACAACAGGCAACAGTGTTTTGGTAGCTCTGCTAGAAGAGCATAGGGCTTGCAACAGCATGTCATGGGTTTCAGTCCCAGAGAATGCACATTTTAACATGTTGCATTGGATAAATATATGTGCCACATGCATAAACATAAACCGCAAAACAGTTTACTAAGACACACCTCAGATTGCTCTTTCTGTGCGGTTTTAATGGATTGCATCTGGTCTATATCCAATCCAATCCAATCCTCATATTGAAAATATTCTGTAATGGATAACTACTGCTCATGTAAAGTCTCACCTGCTTTGACCATGTGTGTCAAAGACATGGCTTTTTGCTAATAGCTCGGAAATGTGATTCAACTAACTGTTTTAGTATAAATACAAAACATGCTTGTTTAGGATTTGAAAATGGGATTGCTTGCAGTTGGTGTGTTTTGTCAGCTAAACCGGTTTCAGTGTTGTTGATTTATTGTTTCATTAAAGGAATAGCTTAACCAATAGCTCATGTCATCATTTACTCACCCTTATCTAGTTTTAAATCGATCACTTTTCTCTGCGGAACACAGGGATAGAATTTTGAAAAATGTTTCAGTGTTTTTTAGCATTCAGTGTATGGACAAAAGCATCCTTTAAAATACTTTGTGTTCTCCAAAAGAGTCATACAGAATGATGACAGAATAACAATAGAATTTTCATTTTTTTTGGTGAACTTTGCCTTAAATGGTACTTTTTATATGCAACTTTAATGTATTTTATTATATTATTCCATACTTTCAAGCACTGCACGTCTATATTAATTTTACATTTGCAGTGTCTTTCTTCTGGTTGTCAGGCTATACTGCAAGCTTCTCCGCTCATGGCCCCTGACCTTTAGAGGCCTCAGGGCACTGTTTCCATTGGCCTGGGCCATAATCCATCTTTGGGGAAATGGTGGAAAATGACCATCCTAAACTATATTATATTACAGTTACTGGTGTAAGAAGGCTTGACTAATACCATAATGTACAACCTATACCAGCTTTGTGGTGACTAAGACATTGAAAGATTCTAAATATGTGCAATTTGCTGTAAACTCAACAGGACTGGGCGCCTGCCTCTGTGCCTCCTAAATCTAATGACCAATTAAAATGTTGTTTACTTTGTTTCAAGGGTAATTACTTTTCACAGGGGTATTATGGATAATTGGTGACTTTTTATATTAAATAAACGAAACGATCAAAAACCATGCTTTGTGTTTTCTAGGTTTTCCTTGTCTGATAAGATATTTTATTTAATAATATTAAACCATTCAGAGAGAGAAATATACAAACAGGAAATTATGTTCATTGTGCTGTAAATGATGTCATTATAAGGCACCCTATAGGACAACATACAGCATTTATGAGCATCTTAATCTATATTCAATCTGTTATGCAAAAATAGCCATGCTTATTTGTTCCATATTTAAATATAATATTAGGTACCTCATGGATTAATATTAAAAATAAAACATTAATTATGAACATGAAAATATCACATTCCATCAGACCGCATATACCATATAAAAAGATTGTACTTGGCATGCTTAATTAATGGGGTCATCAAAACTAATTTAAATAGACTTTTTTAATTAGTATCAATGATCCCCAATGTTCAGTTTTCAACTGGCTCTTCTTTAGTTATTTAGTTTCATATAAAAAAATCATTACTTAACTTTCACTTGAATAGTTTTATGACAAAGACTCAATCTTATGAATGATTCACGGCCTGTCTCTGGGAAGAGGACTACATTAGATTTTCCTGTATTGTGTTACATAAGATTTAGTCATAAAGATGACCAGCTCTTAAACATACAGATATAAAATCTTTGACACATAACGGCATAATGATTAATTTTGCCTTTACATTTTATATGTATATATATAAAAGCTCTTCTGCTATTGTTGGTTAGGTTGCTTCCTCAAGTCTGCGAAGAAGCTACAGATGATTTCTCATAACGTCATCACCTCTGGCTGTGTGTTTTTATAGGAGCCATTCAAAGCACTCCCAGAAGAAATGTGAAAGTGACATCGGAAAACATTGGGGACAGGTACGAAACAGCACGTCTTTGACTGTCAATCAAAAGATGACTTATGTTTTTTTGTCTAAAGCTGTATCATACATACCATGTACAGGAAATAATTTGGGTTAGAGGGTAAAGTCAATTTCTTTTACATGATGAAATATATATATAAATTAAAACGAATGTAAAATGATGACATGTTGCTAATGATTGATCTCAGATTAGTTTGACACTAATATTTTAGAATTAGAGTGGTTGGAGGTGACTGACCCTGGACTAGACTTAAAATAGATTTTTTTCCTTTCAGAGTAGTATTTTATTAGTGAAGATTCTTCACTATTCAAGTCTCAACTTCTGAAAGCTGATTCAGAATCAGTTGCAGAAATGTGTTGCCCTCTCAATCACTGTCATAACTGGCAGAAATGTGGGATCTGTTCTGAACACTTTGCCAGTGATAAACCACACAGCAACACCAGTGATTTACATGGTAGTGTCTGAAGCTTCACCTTATCAAATATCAACAGCAGCAGCATCAAAAACTGCAGTCTGTTTATGTTAATATTCACACGACACACGGCTCTCTTTTAAAGGCACTCTTCCTACATGCAAAATAATCTGCATGATTTAAGAATTCACTAGCTGGCCTTCAAACTGTGAAGCTCTTTATTGAATTGAATAGTATGATTAAATGACACTAGGACAGTTGAAAGAAAATTGACTGTGAGGATTTTCTTTTTTTTCATATCTTGAAAGAACAATAAGTGATGATTTGATGAGCCTTTATATTTGAAGTGTTTGGAAAAACAAAATTGCGTCAATTTCACATAAGGTGGCCCAGAGTTTACTGTCGCAGCGTCAATCAGAGCCTTCGAGACTGATACTGAAACTTGTATTAAACTTATACTTTTGTATAAAAGTGTTCTGTACAAAAGAGCATTTGAAAAAATATGTTCAGTAGTTACTGTGGGGTGAACGTGATTTCATCAAGTGGGATATGTTTGCGGATCAGCACTGTTGTTCCTGAAACAACATTTTATCAACCAATCAGATTTTAGGATTAGGTTTAGGGTCCATGTTAGGTTTAGGACTAGGTTAGGGGCTTGTATATGTACCATACCTATGGCCCTATTGTTTCCCTCTGATTTTTCCCTCATATGTTATGGTTTGGGTAATGTTTCTTTGACAGAAATGTTATTCCAGGACTGACAAAAGATGTTGATTCCGAAACACGTTTTACTTGACAAAAAAAAATTGTGTATGCGACCTTACTGTAATTGATTTATTAGAGTTACATTCACAGACTGTTAATTGTCAGCCAGATGCATACTGAACACAAAACTAGACAACGTTTTCTTAGATTTACAAGCTCTAATCTGATTGGCTGATTTTACACAACTAAGTATATGGACGAGACAATCAGTGGTTTTGGGAATGAAATAATTGTTGGATTTTGTAAGGTTAGTGGTGTGAAATCTATGAAGGTACTCAGATTTTTTGAGGCACTTAGTAGCATGTTAATTATCCATGGGCTGAACTGTGGAGTCTGGTTTGAATGATAAGTTATGTCCCTGACAAAGTCTATAGTTATTGCTTTTAGAAGGCCAGAAATCCTGTGTCTATAAACATTGTTTGCTATTATTCTGGTGTTCTGTACAACTGTGTCACAATGACTGCCCCTAAATTGCACACATAAACAACAACACAAAAATAATGGTTGGTTGCTTTATCTGTCAGACAGTCTTTTAGTAGCCAGTTCTTGGCTGAAAAAGATATGGACCAGACCTTTTGCCATTTGGTCGAAGGTCTGGCTAGATAAGATTAGATTTACAATATATTTATTTTTAGTTAATGAAACCAAAACCGTTTCTGCTCTAACTGGGAAAATCAAATAATAAAAGTGATAAATCATGAAGTATACAGTAAATTCTTAGTTTTTTCTTCATACTGTATGTTTATGAAAAGATGACATCATGAGAAAACTGTTACATAAGTGACGAAAGTATATGTGACTGCTCCTCTGGAATGTATGACATCAATCAATCAACACATTAATCTCTACTTCCTTTAAATGAAACTATGTCCAATTATCTAAACAGGTTCTGCTGTTGGTTCTCAAAGAGCCATAACTAAACACATACCTCTGTGTGTTTGTGTAAAGGTGTGCGGTTCTGCCTATCTCTTTATCTCAAGACACAGCTTGCTCAGGAATATGACATGGAACATGCCTAGACCAAACCAGCTAGTATCTGTTGTGCAGTTTCTGTGTGTGTGGCAGGCACATCTTTCCTGGAATGAGGGATGTTTGTGTTTAGTGAAACGTCTGCAGTCTTTGGGCAACCCCGCAGGCAGTAAATCTGATGGTGTCAGCAGAACTCCTGGACAACAGCTCTGACAGTGCTGAGGGACTTTTCTACCTGCTGGACAACCACAATCTCACAAAAGCCTTCAGAGCGATTATAAAGGTGGCTTAAATTAATGACACTATCCTCTTTTTTATTTATGTTGTGCGTCATAATGTTTACCAATGTTAACTATAATGATGTAAGCATTTTAGAATAAATAATTTGAATGAATACATGTCAGAAAAATGTATATATTGATATATTTATATATTGATTTTTCATACATATTTACTTTATGCATATTTATATTTTTACATACACTATATTGCCAAAGGTATTCCCTTACCCATCCAAATAATTGAATTGTTCCAATCATTTCCATGGCCACAGGTGTATAAAATTAGGCATCTACAGACATTTGTAAAAGAATGGGCTGCTCACAGGAGTGATAGGATGCCACTTGTGCAACAAGTCCAGTCGTGAAATTTCCTTGCTACTAAATATTCCAGTCAACTGTTAGTGGTATTATAACAAAGTGGAAGCGATTGGGAATGACAGTAACTCAGCCACGAAGTGGTAGACCACATAAAATGACAGAGCGGGGTCAGTAAATGTTGAGGTATACCACAGTGGTTAGGTATAGGACTAGAGGTCGCCAACTTTCTGCAGAGTCAATCGCTACAGACCTCCAAAGTTCATGTAGCCTTCAGATTAGCTCAAGAACAGTGTGTAGAAAGCTTCATGGAATAAGTTTTCATGGCCAAGCAGCTGCATCCAAGCCATACATCACCAAGTGCAATGCAAAGCATCGGATACAGTGGTGTAAAGAATGCTGTCACTGGACTCTAGAGCAGTGTAGATGCGTTCTCTGGAGTGACAAATCATGTTTCTCCATCTGATGGATGAGTCTGGGTTTGGCGGTTGCCAGGAGAACAGTACTTGTCTGACTGCATTGTGCCAACTGTGAAGTTTGGTGGAGGGGGGATTATGGTGTGCTGTTGTTTTTCAGGAGCTGGGCCTGGCCCCTTAGTTCCAGTGAAAGGAACTCTGAATGCTTTAGCATATAAAGAGATTTTGGACAATTCCATGCTCCCAACTTTGTGGGAACAGTTTGGGGATGGCCCCTTCTTGTTCCAACATGACTGCGCACCAGTGCACAAAGAAAGGTCCATAAAGACATGAGCGAGTTTGGTGTGGAAGAACTTGACTGGTCTGCACACAGACCAAACTCAACCCGATAGAACACCTTTGGGATGAATTAAAGCGAAGACTGCAAGCCAGGCCTTCTCGTCCAACATTAGTGTCTGACCTCACAAATGCGCTTCTGGAATTATGGTCAAAAATTCTTATAAACACACTCCTAAACCTTGTGGAAAGCCTTCCCAGAAGAGTTGAAGCTGTTATAGCTTCAAAGGGTGGGCCGATATCATATTAACCTCTATAGATTAACAATGGGATGTCACTTAAGTTCCTCTAAAGGCAGATGAGTGAATACTTTTGGCAATTTAGTGTATTTACAGCATTGTACAGCATCGCACACATATCTGTACAGTGGCACTGAAAGGTATTTGAACCCCTAAGCCACAATTAAAAATCTACAAATTTCATTGTGTTAGATAACAAGATAACTGGTCCTGAGGTAAATGTAAGTACATACATGGGGCCGGTTCACATTGATGGCCTAGCAGAAAACCACAGGTGTGGTTCGTCACAATAACAGTGTAACAGGGGTTTTGGTAATGTTAACTATTCTTTGAGTTTTCTCTGCACAATTGGTTGGTCTTCTCTATAAAACACACTTAAGTAAACTAATTAGTATGTCCTAAACAGGTTACAAGAATATTAGAAACACTGCATACTAAATATAAACTCACAATGGTGTTACAACACTCTCCAGTCTTCCTTACTTGAGGCAGCTTTCATTTGAATACTTTATATGGAAACTTTTTATGTATGTTTTTTTATGTTTTTATGATTAAATATATTTAAATCTGTAAATTTAAATATTTAAATCTGTAACTTTTGCCTCTCTATCTCTATGAGTTTAAATTCTAAGCAACTGAATGAATTAATATCACTTTTAAACACTGCTCTGGGTACTTGCTCAATAACTGATTTTTGTTGTTTTTTAAACAAAAATACAGATTGCAGCTTTAAGTGTAAGTATTTGTCGAAAGCACTGTAAATCTCATATTATTTGTCTGTGTGTACTAGCTATTGTTTTGTGTTGTTATCCATTATGTTGCTTTGGGATTATTGTATTTTGTTTTTGTAAGAGGTACAAAATATTAATAAACCAAGTAATCTTTGAATAAATGAGGGAATGAATGATTGAAGTGGATGAATAAGTGAACGAGTCAGTAAATAGATGAATAAATAAAGAAAAAAAGAAAAAATAACCTGTTCTGCTCTCAGTGCATTGAAATCATGCATTGGAAGACCTGTTGCTCATTACACTGCTATAGTTCAGCTCCAGGTTGCCAGGGCAACAATTTTCACCTTTTTATTACAAGCTGATATTTAGCTGCTAAATATCAAAATGGCAAAAGGAGGGAGACCTGACTGTCTAGACAACAGTTTGGTTACACAGAGAGCTTGTGACGCACTTACCATCTGACCATCACTATATAACCTCAATGATTTAGGAGGGTCACACTACAGAAATATATCTTATTAAAAAATCAGTTTGAGGTAGTGATATAAACACGGGTAACAATGCACTCTATATGTAATATAATGCACAACATACAAAGCAAGAATACCACTTACAGTACACTAACAATGTAAATGTGAGTTATACTTACCGGTACCAGCATAATGCGCAATATTGATTCTATCCCTAAATAATGCATGTGGCCAAACCATTAAAGTACAGCTTCCGTGTGCTGAAATGTCATTATTAGAAAAGTTAGTGTGACCTCTTCAACTCTTCAACACACTCACAGATTAATGCTAAAGATCGTTCGCTCTGAGCCAGTGATTGTCTGACCTTTGTGAGTCAGTCAGGCACAGGGACACATTCTTCACTCAGTTAAATACGACAATTAAAATGGATTCTGCTGTTTGCTGCTCACTACATTTGGGGGCTCTGGCAAGCTCACAGGGTCAACAGAAACCAGATTTGTACAGACTTGTTCTGCTGTTCCTATTTTAAAATATCTTTATTTTTAATGTAAATCCAGTGGTCTAGTTTTGTTGGGTGCTGGCTCCATAATATTAACGGTGCATTAATGTATTTCATAGATTTTTTATCGATAAAGAAATCAATATATTTAAAATCACTAACATACAAAGCTTCCAGTTGTAGCAAGTAGCCAAATAAAAGTTTATTTATTTTACAAGCGCCTGTGGCTCAGTTTGTAGAGTATTACGTTAGCAGGGCAAAAACGCTAGCATTTTAGCATTAGCATGAAACCCTGCTACTAAGTATAAATTATTCAAAGCTCACTGTAAATATGATATGCTTTTGCATATTGATGCATCCACACCACTAGGTATCAGTATAGGTCAAAACATCTGCAATATCAGCCAGCACAACACAAACAAAAAATGATTTTACAAACATAACTACATTTTAAAAGCATTTTATTGTTGTTGAAAAGTGAGTGCACTTTTTATTATAATTCATTCATTCATCCAAAATACAGTTCCCAAAACATTTTCAAAGGTAAGGTAATTTCTATGTGATATGGGTAATTAACAATGTACTTGTAGACTTTCAAAAGGCCTTGTGTTAAATCTTAGATTCTCTTTCTTTGTGGTTCAATGGTTATGATTTTCAGTGTGGTCCTCAAAGGTCTATAATCTCTTGTAGTAACAGTGTCTACCGCATGTAGCCGGCCCTGGATCGTGTGTGACCTCTAAAATGGTGATGGATAGTGTTTTATTCCTTTATGAAAACTCAGAGCTCACTCTCAAGTACCTGATGTACCAACAGTGAATCTTGCAGGCATCCTGCCCACAATGATCTCTGTTTCAATTATTTTCTCTCTCTTTCTCTCCCCCTACCCTATTGTGTCTCGTCACATCAGTTCCTTTCTTTTTACCTGTCCAACACTTTGACTGGCAGGTCATTATCTCGTGTCCCATTTTTAGAAACGAGACGGTGATCTATTGTAGGTGTTGTGTGACAGCTCTCTGAAGTTTTTTGTGCTCTCCCCTCTGCGTCATGCTCGGAGCAGCTGTACGAGACACATGCTCCTGATTCTTATCACAGCATCACAAAGCATTTCTCGCTCTCTCTCTCCAGCTGCAGAGGGAAACAGCGGTGGAGTTTATCATGCAGGTGGGAGGTGGAAGACTTGTTTTTGCTGGAGGGAGGTCAGGCCAGCTGTGTGGGGTGGACATGTCTATTGGTGGTGTGGAGTGTAAGATGATACTGTGAGATTAGGAAACAGTATAGACTGTATAGTTAAAGCCATCTCTGTTTAAAAAATACATTTGCAGGTTACTTTACATACTTATATTTACGTATGTTGAAATCAAACTGACATTTTTCACAAAATCTAATCTACTTTTTGCTAATTTTATTCTTTAAAATGCAAATATTCATTGTTTCCTAAATGATTGTGGTGGTTAAATTGTTTGACTGTTTAAATTCTGCTGGAAATCCATTAAAAGCCTATGATATGCTGTTTAATGGCAGGTTTCCACTGTGACAACTTACCCTTTATAGTGTGACAGCATGCCCCATGCTGTTGGGCATGCTGAAGTTGAAAAGTGTGACAACTAATCCTTATTTTCAAAAATAAGCCAAATATAAAAAAAATCTTTATTTAACCTGCTGTTGTCTCTTGTGGTCTAATTCGGTATTTGTGACCTTATGTTTGCCTCACATTAGGGTAAATAAACAGCCTTTGTGCCTGCCAGTTCTGGCTTCCTGTGCTGTTGTTCAGCTAGGCAGGGGTTCCTGTACTCCATGCTCAGCTCTGTACAACAAGGTTCTTGTTCCATGCCCCCTCATGACAGCATGGCCTCATTTGTCTCTATCATCGCATAAACACATCAGAAAAGTACCCTGCTGCTCTAAAATACTGGAGAAAGCTCTCCGCCCATTACGAGTGTAAGTGCTACTGCTTCTACATTACCTCCCCTGCTTTCTCTGTCCTCAGTCACACTGTTATGCTGTGTTTTATAGCAGCCATATATTTTGTGTAGCCAGTCTGCAAGACAAAAAGGAAGTCAGGTTAAGGTACTCTGAGGCAGTCACCGTCTCTTATCACAGACGGACAGATCATTTGACCATTCATGCTTACGTAACTTCGGTGCTTGTAGGTTTTGCATCTCACCCAGAAAGAAGTCTCATTTAAGATTGTTCATAAATAAAGTAGATTTGCACAATGACGCAGTCAGACAGAAATATAGCCCTGTGGTTTTTTTCAGCGAGACACTTGCCTGCTGCCCACGCTCGCCCTTTCAGTACACCCACTGATGCCTGCTTATGTGCACCAGGCTTGCCAACTCACAGACAGAGGGCGTAGACCACGTCTGATGTCTTACCCTATTAGTAGTTCTAGCAGGACTCCTCTGTCTTTATTAAGCCAACAACACAGTTTCCTTCATTAAATGGCCATTTCTTAAGCATTAAGTGGGTGGTTTGTGGAATCATGCAATTGATTAACAAAGAACAGGGAACGTTCTCAGAATGTTGGCTGAAGGTTTCTTAAGATATCAAAAGCAGCAACATTAGTAGAATGTTTTTCCAACATAAATCTATATATCATAAACGTATTTTTTTAGTTACTAGAACATTTTAAAACTTTACAGAATTAAATAATGTTTGAATAACATTCTTATAACCAAGCAGTAACATTAATACAAAATCTCAAAAAAATGAATTTTTTGAACATTCCTAAAACTTCAAAATAACGATTTTAACATTTTTGTTACTTAATGGACACATTAAGGAAACATTCTTACAACCTAAAATTGTTAGCTGTGACTTGTGTCTGTGTCTTGAACTGCACAGAAATTGCAAAATAGACAGGGCCCAGATTTCTGGAAAGATGACTGTCCTGTAGCCAGACTGTTGACTAAATGGCAAAAGGTCTTGATCCACATTACAGCTTATTATGGTTTATAAGAATCCCTAAAAGACTAGCAAAAAAATAAAATAATGCTGCAGGAATCTTTTGCAAACAGTTGTACAAAGAACTTTTAATTGTCCAAACGTAATACATAACTTGTAAAAAATTCGAGTTTAAATTCGAGTTTACAGTACTAGATTAAAGAGTGGCTTCCAGTCTTGTGTGAAATATGCATTAAACTGTCAGCAGATGCACTTTAAGTATGTGGACAGATTAACTTATTCATCAAGCAACATTTGTAGATAAGATTTGTGCTTAAGTCTTATTTGCCTCAAGATGGCTTCAGAAGAATTTGTGTGACTGGATGCCGGAAGTTAAATAATATAAAATTGTCTTTTAGACACTCAGCTGATGACAATCAAGACAATGAATAATTGAATGATCTCACTGAAACAAAGCTGTTTAAATGGAAATTTTTAGTCATCCACAAACGTATTTGTCATAAATCACTTTGGTGAATATTTTAGTGAGGTTTTTGAAATCTCTATATCAGATTCCATTTATAAGGTTTGACAGTTGGGCTTTGAACTAAAGGTGTCTCACCACAACAGTCATCCCAAAACAGAAAGACTTTAACATCTATCTCTCTCGCTCGCTCTCTCGCTCTCGCTCTCTCTGTTTCTCAAGATTTTTTAAGGTCAGAGCTTTCCTTTTTAGACATGGAGTTGTATTTTATATTTGTTGGTTTGACACAATGACCCTTGCAACACTAAAACATATAATGCCAACTTTGCTACTGTTTCTCACAATACTTTACAACACCTATAGAACATATTATTACTGGTGTATAATCTGTACACGAACAAGATAAGAAAATCTCTGTTAGCTCAAAGTATTTGAAGGTTGTCCATGCAATAATTTTTTAGTTCATTTAATTAGGCAAAGAGTGATTAGACACAAGCCACGCCCCTCGCCTCATTCCCCAGCATGCCTAATCAACAGCACAATAAAACACTTGTTTAATTAAAACTCATTAATCTGCCAAATTATGCATTAATAGTTCCAATTAATTATGTAGGAAACTGATGCAGTGTAAATAATGAATGGACGAATCATCTGGAAATAGAGCAGCACAGCTGTGCTTAGGGGCTCTGCTGCCACAGAGAAAACGTTTTCATAGCTTTATTGCTTAAGATGTGGATTAAGACAAGGGAAACTGACCTTCTATAAGCAAAGGTCAGGTTTCAACCCTCAATATCATCCTCAAAGTCTGGCACCCAGTATTTGAGTCTCTGTAACAACAGCAGTTACTGTAAAGCAGCTCTTATGTTTTCCTTTAAACAAGCAAACAACAAGTGTAAGATGTGCCAGTGAATAACCGAGTGCCACTATAACTTTATGAATTCTGGTTTTAATTAATTCAGCCTTGACTGCTTTAAACAAGACTCCATTCAAACTTTTCTGTGTAAATAATTTCTTGTTTTTGCTATGTAATTTTGCTTTTTGTGAACCTTATAATTGTTTTAATTGTGTTACTGTTATATCTGCATACAGAGTTGATCTTCATTCCATCTGTTTGCATACTGAATTGTGATTGATGGTCTTATGTATATTTAACCATTTACATCACACTGACAAGACTTGAGCTCAGCATCTTGACAATGGCAAAGTAGCTTCAGTGCAGCATTTCATTTACACTTCTTTAGCATGCTATTCTTTTGATACGTTACCAGCATTGTTTTTTTCTTTTGAGAACTACACATGCAGTTTCATATACTGTAGAACTTTATAACTGATATTGTTTCTTATTACTTGTAAATACACAGATTATACAGATTATAAAAACCTCAGATTGTGAACCAAATAAAACTTTTTAAAATTCTTTTAGTACTGTTTTTCTCCTTAAAAATCACATACGTTTAATTTTTTGCTCAGTTTTTAGTCACCTTTTTATTATGAATGATAATATCATGACTATTATCCATTAATTTGAACTCCTAACTCATTGTAACGGAGACTCAGAGTCATGAGGATCTATCTGCAGCAAACAGAGCAACGGAGGTGAGGCAAAATCATAAACGTGAAGACAGGCAACGGTAACTGTATATTTATACACTTTTCACATCAATCAAACCACAGCCCTTTTTTAAACCAATTGTGTTTACATTTTCAGGCCTTTATGCATTGATTGTCAAACTTTTGCTCATTAGTTTTCAAAGCACGTGTTCAGAGGCATTACAGAACAAATCATATTAGCTTTCAAGTCAGCAGTCATCCATTGCCTGTAAAATAGATGAAAACAAGTTCATCCAGGTCAGATTTTTTCTACATTTGGGTCATTTCTCTTGCTCTCCTGTCTTAAAGTAGCTTTTCTCACCTCATCACTCTGTAGTTTCTCACTATAGTTCTTAAGATTAAAAAGTATTTTTCTTTCCTTGCGTGGAGAAAAAGACCTTCCAGGGTGTTGCATTATTATATATAAATTAAGTACCCCAGATGATTTCATTCATCAAAATACTCTATTCTTTCTTAATTCTCGGTTCCTATTTGAAGGAATAATAAGTCCTTGCCTGACAGCTTTGGCCAGCAGTTCTTGTACTGAGGCTCCTGGGTCAGTCAAATATTTGAAGGGTTTTAGATTAATAATATTCTGCAGTTGACAGCAGTCTTTGAACATTCTGTGGTTCTGTTGCTTGATACAAGAACCTCAAGCACACACTCACATACTAATCCACTGAAGGTCACTGAAGTATAAGATGGGGCTCTTTCATGTCTGACTGTCTTTAATAAATTGAGAAGAGATCTTGGTGTGTCTGTCTTAATCTGTGTTTGATTCACTACACCAGCGGTTGACAGTTATGGACAGGTTGGACTCTGATTGTGTTGATGGATGCTGGCCAAAACAACACTCAATTGCTCTAAAGTTGCTTTTTTAAAGCTTTGGTGACATGATGTTAAGCTCAAGTATGAACTCTTTCTCAGATGTTTCTCTTAAAATTTAAAACAATTATATACTGTAAGAGTATGAAAGGGCAGAATTAATATGCAATACAATTATTACAGATAATGTAAGTGCTCAGAAAATTCAATATCTGAAGAAATGTTTTTTTTATTTATGCATTTGGCATATGCTTTTATCCAAAGCGACTTACAGTACATTTAAGTTATACATTTTGTCAGTACATGTGCTCACTGGGAATCAAACCCACAACCTTTGCACTGCTAATACAATGCGCTACCAACTGAGCTACAGAAGCAAGAATTTGGTGACATTTTTTAGCTAATATCTGATATATCAGATCTAGCAGACTTTGCTATCTTGTCATTTCTGCACAGTTCAAGATATTAAGATCTCTTATACAACTCCACAGTCCAAGAAGCAGATAAGGTGTTAAATGTCTCTCCATTTAAGCACACTGCTGTCTAAGAGAAACAACTGAGATTTTAAAGAGAACTGATTTGTGATTTTTCTTTCCTAAGGACAAATTTAACATTTTCATTCATGGTCAGACAGAAGGAAAAAAGAGGAAAAAGTAGGAAAAAGTGTGTGTGTGTGTTTGAGAGGGGAGGAACAGGAGGAATTAAATTGGAGATAAAAGAGGAGAGAGAAAGAGATGGAAGAGATGTCTTTATGTGCTGCTGTGAAGTGATTCTTTGCTATTGTCTCCATCATCACACTGACAGCTGGTGGTAAGTTAGTTTTGTCTTCAGACTCACACTGTGAGAGTCACCCCCCTCATGATCAGACAAACGTCTCTCAGTGTCACACCAGCACAGTGTTACTGCTCTTCAGGATGCTGGCACAACAGGAATGCGAAACCAAGTGATTAATGCTGAAGATTCGACTTGGACTACAAAGAAAACAGCCTTTGGGCTTTTGAACCAAATTTTAAGTCTATATGAACCAAAAGTTGCAACCGACTTTAGTATTCTGACATAATTTAAAGTAAAATGGAAACAGAGTGCATGTCTTTTTTCATCTAGAATTGATTGTCTCTGTCCAAGCCTGATGTCATCAGAGAATGTTTGCCGTTCTGGAGGGGAAGTATATCATATTTTGATTAAAGATTACAAGAGCCAAAGGCACAAGAATAAAAAAAAGTAGTTATGTGTACAGATAAATCACTTATAAATAAATAAATAAACATTGCAATGTTCCATAGAAACAAGAACAGTATATGTCGATTTCATGGTGACTTTAAACATTTAAACTATTCATCACACAACTTTTACTTATGAAAGTACCCATTTTTGGTCTACATATATTACAATTGTTATATTATTAGGTTTGAAATTGATATGATAACCCCCCAAAAATCACATTTATATTAAGATCCCAGACCAGAATCCAGCTCAACCCTTTTGTTTTACTCTGCTTATGAGTAATAACCACAGCAATGAATCTCATTATAATTAAGTACAAGAAATATGGATGAAACTATATACATATATTTTTATTATGAGTCATTATGACATGACATTTGAATACACAGTAGAAATCTGTTGTTTAAACGAAAATTCGATGACTAGCCCTAAAGAGTAAGTTGCCATGTTTTTAGTTAATGATCTTGTCTTGCTCAGCATGGACCAATGAAGAATGGTCACACAGCAGTACCGTATGAGACAGAACTGCATGCTAACAGTTCTCATAGGCATTAATTATGCTGCTCTAGCACACACTGCTCTCTGACTCTGACACGCGTCTGTACATCTGTACAATTCCAATTACAAGGTAAATATAACAGGTGTTGTTTTGAATCAGACGAGCACTTAGGCAACTGCTAGCATTACTGAATGTTGAATAAATAATGTGATTAATTTCAGATTGTGTAACTCACTTGTGGTCTTGACACTCAGATTAGATGATCATAATTACACTTCTGTTTCTTTTTTAATAGCAAAATTACGTGAGCCTTAGGTCATTTCAGTTCATCGCTTTTCTTTGATATTAATTTGTTTAGTGGTAATATCCTGTTTTAATGTGGTCTGTCAAGACCATTATAGATCTAATTAAAGGTTTACTTTCAAACCAAGTTTAGACAGAGCTCTCACAACATCAAATCATTTGAGCTTCAGTGTATGTTATTGTATAATACAGTAAATATTGTAGATACTGAATTGTTACTTTTAATCCAGTTTCAAACTAATTAACTACAGTGAGGCTTCAATACCTTTTCCCTATGGTATTGTTTGTTTGTTTGACTTATTTTAACAAGTCACTGATGAGAGTAATGTTTTAATGTACACCTGTCAGCCATGTTTACAGGTACACCTTTTCAGGTGTTCAATTGCTTGTATCTAATCAGCCATTCGTGTGACAACTGTAGGCATAGAAACATTTTAACACTTTCTACACTTTTACACTTACAAATACCTCGTGCATTCTACAACCTGGGTATTTCATATTTAACATTTCTCATACTGTACCAGAGATTAAAAGATAATCCTAGTTATTCATGATCTGATGTTTCATACTGTACATTTATAAACTGGGTTAACATGGTATTTGCATATTTACATAGTCAGCAGTCGTGATTGGATAAATAAAGCACAGGACACCTTGAAATAAATGTGTTGTGGTTCCTCATCAGTTAGGCTTTTCACATTGTGCTTAACCCCTGATTATCTCTGTTCATGAAGAATTTCCTGGCGACCTGTTTTCTCAGTCATGCAAAACACTGTGCACTGTATCCAATCATGACAGTTGGCTCTGCTTTTATGCAAATCTGAACATAACTCAGGGTTTAGGAATGTGTAGCCTGAAACATCACATCATGAAAATCCAGGATTAATTCTTAACCCCTAGTAAAGTATGAGCAGTGTGAAATGTGAAACAGATAACCCAAGATTTCATTTATCTGGGGTTTAGAATTATCCTGGGTTAACTGTTTCAAGTGTGAAAAGCCCTAGTGAGAAAACAGGTTGTGATTTCACCACTAGCCGCATCCTGTGTGAAAGAGCCTTAACAGCACTTTGTAAATTATGGTGCTAACCTGCTTCTAAATTACAAGCGCTTTTCACGCTTCAGGCGTTCTCCGCAACTGTTCCATAAACTGTGACTATACACAGCTCGTCACATGCAGCTCGCACTGATCTATTTCTTATTGGATGCCCGTTACTAAGCATCCGGTCTTAACATTCTAACCCTGCTTTGTTTCACACTGCACATGTTTGACACCTCATTGGGAGGATAACTCCCCAAAAACAGCGCCAACTCGGTTTTGGACCTGGGTTTCATAACCCGGGTAAAATGCGGTGCTAACCCTGCTTCAAAATTACAAATGTGAAACTATACTCTACCCCGGAGTTACAAGCGGGGTTAAAAACATAGATAACCAGGGGTTAAGCGCAGTGTGAGAAGCCTAGTGTTGAACTTTACCCAGGGCTAAAAGCAAGATTTAGAGCGAAGATAATTTGGGATTAAGAGCAGTGTGAAAAGCCCTGGTCAAGAGGATGTTTAAACCAAGTATTACAATAGGGAAGAAAGGCAACAGTAACTTAAAAACCTACTCATTAGAACTGAGGTATCCAGAAGAGAACAATACATTGAACCTTAAGCTGAAGGACTACACACTGGTTCACAGGAAACTGAGGCTACAGTGGGGACAAGATCATCAGTCACGCAATAGAAAATTGGAAAAATCTTAAATCTGGATTTCTGCTGTGACATGGGTATCATCCCAGTGTACCCATCTTCTGTTAGCTAATTTTAGAAGAATATAGCCTGTCAGCTATATATATAATATATAAAGCCAGATACAAAGCTCAGACATCTCATACTGGTTTCTTAAACATACCCATGAGTTCATTGTATTCAAATAGCCTCCACAGACACCAGATCTCAATCCAGCAAAGCACATTTGGGATGTGGAAGATTTGCATCAGAATTTTGCACCCGACAAATGTGTAGGAACTGCGTGATGCTATGAGAAATATTTCCAGTACCTTCTTGAATCTATGCCACAATGAAAGCGGTTCAAGGCCAACCTTGGTTCAGCCTCCAGAGACTCAACCTTGTACTAGCAAAGTTTAGCTAATAAAGTGGCCATTGAATGTATGTTTCTGTGTTTTAGAGGTATTACACCTGAACTATGCACAGCATTTTTCAATTGGGGAGAACTGAGTTGTTACCATGGCGATTGTATTACTCTCGACTTGATGTAAAACACACAGCAGATTGTCCCCAAGCAGATATTTTTTGGTCAGTCTTGTATTCACTGTCTGCCTGTTGAACATTTCTATTTGTGAAATTATATATAATTTTTGGTGACAGAATACAAGCAATTTGTACCAAAATTTGGGGTGAGGAAAAGCTGAGGAAATGATTACATACAGGACCAGAAATATCAGTTTACCTTTCAAAATGGCTACATACAGTATACTAAACTTGTATAGTTGTAACAGTAATATTTTGTGGAATGACATTTTTAAAGATTTAAGCAGTACAGAATTAGAAGTTGGTAAATAGCAGATTAACTGTAGTCTATAGGTTATGCTGTCTGAGATATCTTAAATAAATACTGGACTACATACCAATTTTCACTTTTCTAATCTTGTTTTTCATTTTCTGTGAAACTGATAAGTAATTTCTCAAGGATAAGTGAGGAAAAACACTGTGAGAAAAAATGTGTTGAATTAATTGCAGATGAAGGTGTTTTAATACTGCGCTTTGCACAATAACCTTGTTTTTAGAGTTGCCATATAAATAAGTGTGACTGACTCACTGACTGACTAACATGAGTCTATTCAGTTTTGTTACTCTACAGACTGATTAAAGGTGAAAATGAATCAAGGACAGGAGCCTCATTTTTCCTGGGCAGCTGTTTAACAGCTAAAATGAGTGAGCTTTTGTGTTTTTGTTGAATCTACATTAAAAACATGAACGTCAGAAGACACTTCTTCTATATGCCCTTGGGTCTTAACTTTGCCAAAACATGTCATAACCTTTCTCTGGTGTTATGCAGTATAGATTGACTGCTAAAGGAATCCAGTAATTGTGCATTTGCGTAACATTTAAGGTCATTCATAGAATAAAGCTACTTCAACAGTTGTGGATCTTCAAAAAATATTGGCTTCAGTAGAGCTTAGTTTCTAAAAAACTGACATTGAAAATGGAGGAATGGAAATCTTATGGATTCAGCGATTAGTGGCTTGTCCTCTCTTAATTGCTGTGGCCTTTTACATCTTTTGGAGAAACAGTGAAATACAATGAGCCCTGTTGGTTTGAAAGCAGATATTTCATTTAATTTCAGCACACGAGCATCAGTCAGCAGCCTCTGCCAAAAGTGTGCAAGAGTGCTGCTTTAAACTAGTAATAAATTGTTTGTCAGTGTCTATAAACAGAATATGTTATGTATGTTTACCATAATATGCGGCCTAGCTGCACCACAGGTTTAAATTCGCCGTGGAAAAAAACAATCAGGGTTAATCAATGAGCAAGACAAACAGATGAAGGCAGAATAAGTGCGTCGCCTTCTGTGTTTACCAAGTAGCTTGGTAAATAACCTTCAGGAAGGGAGATGGCATCGGTGTGTGTCTGTGGTTAATTCAGTTCCTAAATGATGCCTATTTCAGACTGCTATATAGCTCTGCTGCTAGCATGAAAATCAAGCCATTGTGAGTAACTCTGTGTTCGGGTGTGTGTGTGTTTGTGTACCTTGTATAAGTACATATCTTGTCATACTGCTTCCACCTGCCATACATGAATTTTTCATGGCCCCCATACATTCAATTATGAGAAAATATTGCTGCCGTTGGGGACAATAATGTTGATACAGCAATCGATCTTTACCACACTGCCATTGGTTGGTCTTGCATAGGGACCAAGCTGGTAGTGCTATGAGCCCATTTGAGTTTTCCCAGAGATACAGACCAGTCCCCAATGCTGCTGTGCTGTTGCTATGGCAAGAGAATATCGTGTTCTGATTGGATGACAAGATTTTCAGCTAGAAGAATTTGGTCATTTAGATAATCAATGTCACGTATATGCTTTTTCAAAACTTTTTTTTTGCTTATTTTTATATGATTTGTTTTTGCAAGTAAGATTTGATGTATTTTTTCCCTCAAAGGTTATATAGCTAAATGAAATCTTTCACATATCAGTGTCATCACTCAAGTTCTTGGGATTGTCTGTTATTTAAGCTTAATACATTCTTACCAGATAAAGGCAATGCATTTTTAGCCCTAAAGATATAGAGGGCTCAATATAATTAATGTATTGTTGCCTAGTGGCAGATTCAGGGTCATAGAAAGCTATTGTTGAAACAATCTAAATCCAGTTGTAAAAGAAATGTAATATGTTCCCTTGTTGTAAAGGATCTGCAGTACTATATAATGTATGTGCAAGACAAAACACGTTAAAAGCTTTTTATCGTGGGAGATATAAAGCTTTCTGAAGCTTCTCTCAAGCTGTCTTCTCTGAAATTCTAGTGAAGACATGCGAAATTACAGGAGATTTCTCATGAGAAAAAGCTTTCATTTGCTCTCCATGTAATTTGCTGTCTAGGAGAAACAATAAAGATACTAGACAGATCTCACCTGTAAATTTCATTTCATATATGTTCTTGTAAGATCTGTGTACACCCAATCAATCTAAAATAAAATTCACTGTTATCTTACTATGAGGAACTGAAAGTAACTGACCTCTCTAAAGCGGATATTGAACGCCTCAGTAATGCAGTTCATTACTATGCAACTCAATCACAAAAACATTCACCCAATCAATCTGACCTAAAGATGTAAATTTAAATGACTGTTTTGCTAACATTAACTCAGGTTAGAGTAACATAAATAAATTGATTTAAGAATGACCATTCTCGCATCTCTAGCATGAGGCATGCTTTGGTAAAGGGATAGTTCAACTATCCCAAAAATGAAAACTCCTCCATCATTTACTCAGCCTCGTGTCATGCCAAACCTACATTTTTTGTTTAGCACATAAGAAAAGTCTCAGTGCTTTTGTGTCAATACAATGGAAGTCAAAGGGTTTCATGGATTGTTTGATTACCAATATACTCCAAAATATCTTCTTTTGTGTTCCTCAGAAGCAAGAATATCATGCAAGCTTGGAATGAGGATGAGTAAATGATTGTGTAAATGGAGTGAGCTATCCCTTTAATCTAGGTGTGTATGCTCGTAGTGATACTGCAAGAGGTCAAAGTTTCTTGTGGTGATCTAAGTTCAATGTGCGAAATAAAATATTTTATTCCGCCCCACGACGACCCCTCTGCACTTTGTTGAATCTGTGATTTCCCTGGCGACTGTTGGCATAACGACAACCTCTCCACTCTAAGAAATCGTTACAATCCGAGGCCATGCTGTGTTCCGTATCTCTTTTGAGATAATGGATTCTGTTCTTCTATCAATTTATTCATCCATCTCTTATACCTTTCTGGCTCTCTGTCTTCCATATTTCACTCATCTACATAAAGTCTCAATCCACATCTAATACTAGAAACAAGATGGCCTCCTCTTCATACCCAAGAACCAGCTAAATTTTTCAGAATTGTCAGAGGGCCTGATTTAAATTCTGGCATGTGCTTGACATTTCAGAACATACATGGATATTAGTGAATAAATTAGACGAGCAGGAGGAAGTAATTGAATTTAACCTCTCTCTGACATTATTTAATATGTAGAATTATAAAGAAGAAGATTAGTGGTCAAGCTACTTATAATAATCCATATTCATGTTAATATTAACAGGAAGACGTTACAGTAATGAATGGGTAGTTCAGCTTTTTAAGTGACACTTATAGGTGGAAAATTTTATTATTTACTAATAGTATTATTATAGCATTTATTGAAATTGTGTTATTGGAGCTGCATTTTAAAGATTTTAAGCTTTGAATATTTCTTTGTGTTCAAATCATAAGCAACATATTTAACATGCTTGTCTAACAAACAGCTATAATAACAGCTTTAAAAACTAAAAGCATACCATAAAAATGTACAACGAAAAATTAGTTTGACTTGTTCATAGTTTGCATTACTGTCATGAGGGGAGTTGGGTGATAGTCTAAAATTATTTCGTAAAAAGTTTATATAGCAGATATTTGTAAATATTATTCATTTGTGAATATTACTTTAAAGTCTGAGACACACTGTGTAAAAAAACACTGAGTTACAGACTTAAAAGTAAAGTGTTGCACTGCTCCTCTGTCTTCTCTACATATATGTCTGCCTGGTTTGTGTGTTTTCAAGGTGTGACCAAACAGACTGTCTCCTGGGAAAAGAAAAACAAGCTAACCACTGAGTATTTATAACAGCCTGAATTCTTTGTGACATGAATTCAGCAAGGTGCTGGAACCATTCCTTTGAGATTCTGGTCTACTTTGGAAATGATAATATGATGTAAATGCTGCAGATTTCTTGGTTACACATTCATAGTGCAGCTCTGTAGTCCCATCATATCATAAAAATCACAGATCCCACATACGTTGAGATCTGCTGACCTGAGAGACCTTCAAAGTAGACCAAACCATTTTCATTCTGCTCAATTGAAAGAACAGCATATGTTTTCTTTTGGATGTTGGTTTTGTGAACCAAGAGACAAAAACCAAGAGTTGGTATTGCTGGTCTTTTTAGCAGGTTCAAAACCAGCTTGAGATGACCTTTGCTTTGTAACATGGTGTGTTATTTGTGTCTAGTTTCTAGAGGACATGAGTAGAACCCTGGTCTTTTCTGCTGTAGTTCATCCATTCACTTCACTTCAAGGTTTAATGTGTGGTATGTTTAGAGATATTTTTAGTTTGCACTAGTATTGTACTGTGTGGTTACCTCAACACACCTGAGTGGTAGTTTCTAACCTGCCTAGTAAGACCTTGATTAGCTGGTTCAGGTGTGTTTGTTTAGCGTTGGCACTGGATTGGGAACCCCTGCTATGGACTATTGTGTGTACAAAAACTAGTTTTTAAACTAATGTCAACAATCATTAATGAAATGTAAGCACACTTGTGACATTGACCAAGTTAACTTCTTTGCACAGAAGGTCAGAACTCCCTGCTTCCATTGAAGCACACAATATGAATCATCAGATTCTTCTGGAGTCCATGCCAGCTCGAAGGCATGCTGTCACTGAGCTAAAAATGGACATACCAAAGAACATTTTAACATTCATATAAATTCCTTTGTTATGCTAATGTAATTTAAACAAAAACCTTTGCATTTAAAAAAGAATGTAAACTAAATACATTTTATTAATGGTCTAAGACTTTATTAATGGACCCGAGCTGTATTTGAATTATAAATAAATGGCAATATATACGAATGGCTGTATATGAATTATATATAAATGACAACACATTATTTAAAACTTCACTGTCACTTTACTATCCATTTTCATAGTGACTGGCATGACAATGCATCATTAAGACGAAGAAAACTCTTTAATTTAATTTAAATTAAGACGTTCGCAAACTCACAGGTTAATCAGCAGAGATACAAACTCAGAGGCGATGCTGTAGTTGTAATACGCTGCAGTTGTTGGTTACTACGCTGCAAAAGGCTGGCAAAACCTTAAGGAGTCAGAAAGGTTTGTTTTGTTAATGTTTTATTTGTAGTGTTTGTGCACACAAATTTGTCTGCAAAAAGGCACTTGTAAGCAGTTAGTCTGCCCTATTTTTGCAGTGTTCTGTTTTATTATAAATCTTGGCACAGGTTTTGTCTCTGTCCAGCATAAATTAGCCAAGTATTAATTCAATAAATTCCCCCTTACAATTCCCTGAACAGAGGATTGTAAAGGTGCTCTCAGATGGTTTGGCTTTTCTCTCTCTCTCTCTCTCTCTCTCTCTCTCTCTCTCTCTTTCTCTCTCTGTCTCATTCTCTTTACACTGAAAAACAGCCTTATAATGCAGTATACCATATGCATATAGTCTATTATATAGTCTATAAAAAGACTGACCTTGAGTCAGTGCTTATCAACAGATGAAAGATGAGCTGACATTCATCCTATGAAAACAGCTTTAAGGTTCAGGAGGTTAGATTGAATTCTGCAGGAAAGAGTTAAATACACACATGGCAAAAGACCTTTAAGTCTTCCTTCAGGAGTGCAGAACCTTCTCCATACAGGAATGGTGGTGAAGAGCCAGGGTCTGGACAGCAGGGACTCCTGACAGCTGTGTGCAGCGGGTGGTGACATTTAAAGTCCAACTGATGTCACAGTCTGCCTCAGGGTGTGATGCATGTCTCCATGGGACCATAGCTTCAGGTAGAAACTGCCCTTTTGTTACGATCTTGGACCAGATCTAACAAATACTTGTCAAAACATTGACCGGATTATAATATAGTTGCAGTCAGATGGAAATTATATTTTTGAGTAATTCAGGCATGTGATCGTAACAAGGAGAAATGCTCCTGACCAGCACAGATGGATTTACATATTACATTTACATTTAGTCATTTTTATTACCATATACACCAGAGCTTGTAAGCAATAGAACAGACCAACAGAAGTAAACAGACAATGATTTGACTATACGTCAGTCATATGACATTGTTGTGATTGGCTAATGAATAGAAATAGAGATTGTTTATTATTCTGAATTCAGCTTGTGGCCCAATATGTAAATGGTTAACCCAAATAATAATACTTTTTTATTAATATCAAATAGCAATGTCAAAGTCTTTGATTCACATTTCACAAAACACATTTTCACCATTAACTACAATTTTGGCCTTAATAAACTCCTATTTTACTGCTTATTAATGCTTAGTAAGGTAGTTGTTGTATTGTTTAAGTGTGGTTGGAGGACAGGATTAAGGGATGTACAATATGGACATGGAGATTAATGCATTAATATGTGCTTTATACGTACTAATACTAATACGTCCTTACTAATAAACAATAAATAGTAAAGTGTTAGGAAATCAAATAATGGTGTCCAAACACCATTACAAATACCAATCGGTCAAAATGACTGTTTTTTTAATCTATTAACATTTTAATGGTTTGTTAATGAGGTTATACAAACATTTTGTATCCACTTAAGAACAAAGGAGGTCCTATTTTCAGATGGTGGGTTAAAAATAGCTGTTCTGTTTATTCCTGTCTATTTTCTGCTGATCTTGGCATTTTTCTCCTATTAGCTGAACAGTGCAGCTTAGAGGAGCAGCCACCAGCAGGAAGCAGAATAGATCTAAATGAAGACAAAAATGAAGTTTGTGAACTTTCACAGATGAGGTGAATCCTGTGTGTTTACTGCTTAATTAATGTCGTACCATCTGTCTGTCACCACACACTGAGGGGACAACCAGCAGCTGTCTCTTTGATCTCACACGTCTCTCTTCAACGTCTAATATTCTGTCTGTCTTAAACAGGCCTGTACCTTAAACAGAAAACTTCTCTCTTCTTAATGAGCTCGCTAAGACAGATGAAAAGTTTTTATTTCTTTTCATAACCTTTGATGTTAAAGTCACTTTATTTTTTGAAGCCGGTTTTAAATTAATCTTCTGCTCAACATGCAAGAAAAATCTTAATGCGTATAATCTTCAGTAATGCAATGTTGTATTAAAGGCAAGATATTTTTCCAGAAACATTTATTGTTATGCTGGTTGAAAGTGTCTTCACATGCTGATAGCAATCACAAAGTAAAGTGGCTGAAATATATTTAGATAAATATATAGCTTCTGTGGAAGGCAGGGGACATAAAATGTTCATCCAATCATTGCATTCGGTCCAAATACAATGATAGGATGTCCTATTTGCCTGTCAAACAATGTGCATACCTCCATGCACCCTGCATGGACAGTCTTCCATCATCGGTGTGTTCATGTGCTTTGGAGGAGGCGTGACTGAAGGGAGGGCGTGATCTAATGCTTTCAAAGCTAGCTGTTGCTATCTTCTCTGAAATTCCCTATCCTACCTTTAGAAAGACTAGAACCAAAACCAGGGTTTCTGTAGGGCAGTGCTAATAATGCCAATGTCACGGGTTCGAATCCTAAGGTACTTCTAAATGCATAAATGTTAAACAAATGCAATTCTCCAGACCTTCACAGTACAGTACACTGATACATGATGACATGAACAAGCAACATTCATTGGCACCTTTCTGATACCTTCAAAAACTTCATAAATAAAACATTCACATTTACATATATAACAACTGTTTTCTCTGTAAAATGTTTTTTTTCTGTCTCTCCATGTTTCCATGTGACTCCATCAGCGACAGTGTATCTCATAAGCCAAGGTGAGATATGATTGACTGTAGTCTTTCCAAAAAATTTTTTTCTAAAAAATAGCATGGGTGAAACACTGAGGCTTTAGGAACAGACTCTCCAATACTTGGGGAGTATTGGACATAATTATAAAAATATGACATCTGTTTTGCATACATCTAAAATACTTTATTTTGAATCAGAAAGTTACATTGGTAACAGCAGCAGAATTTATGCTTATCTCCTAATGCTATTAATGCCTTAAGATTAATTTAAATTTATTTTGTTTTACTGCCATACATGTGGTGAATAGTGACAACAAATATGAATATGTATGAATTCTTCTGTTGATATAGCCCTTGGGGGCAGGGGACATAATAAATTAGCTCACGTTTAAAAAACAATTCAGAGGACATGTCGCCCAGGGTCATGTGATAATAAATGGCAAAACTGCATCCCTAAAATAACCCAGAAATAATCACATGTATACTTTCATGGTTGTGGAAGGCCCCTATGTGAAGGGATTCTGTTGGTCACTTTTGCTTGGATTGACACTTCATATAGCGCCCCCTTTCCATTGTGCACTTCAAGGACACAAAAATATTATTTTGAATTCGCCCTCTGCTGCATACTAAAGTAAACACGTGATGAAGTTTGCACTGTAAATTTTCAGTCTAAAATGATGTTTGAAAAACTAAATGTCTGAATGTAACAGTTTGAGCTCCTGCGTCATTGTAATAATAAATAATAATGATAATAATAAAAGATAATTTTCCAAAAAAGGAATACATGGTGTTATTGACAATTTTGTTTTCGTAACACATATATTAGTAATACTAATTAACAATAGTAGAATTATGATTCGGTTTATTAAATTACACATGTAATTATAAACCAAACAAGCACTTTACATGAAAATGGCAGTTTGAAAGAAAAAGTAAATTATATAAAAAAAACTAGTAGAATTTAAAATAATGTAAAATTGGCAATAATACCATGCAAAGTACATAGATATTTACAAAAATAAAAAATAAAATAAACAGTGAAATAGTAAACTCTGCAGTTGGAATATTATATTGATATTATGATAGTAACATAATGATATTAATAGAATTTACCAAACCCTATTCTTAGCTAATGTCAGCAGTCTCCCAGTAAGCAAGTCAACAGGGTGACAGTGGCAAGGAAATAAAACTGCAGTGATGATAAACAGATACGTCAAAGCTGCACGGTTTGCAGCTGTGTGGGAAAGTACACAGTATATTTTAATATATGGAATATATTTACAATTTATTGTTTTTAAAAGTAAAGCCCTAGAGCATGATATTTATCATGTGTTTGATATGTCAAAGCTGCACGGTTTGCAGTTGTGTGGGAAAGTACACAGTATATTTTAATATATGGAATATATTTACAATTTATTGTTTTTAAAACCAAAGCCATAGAGCATGATATTTATTATGTGTTTGCATTTATCATAGATTTAAATTTTTCCCTGTTTGGTGAATGTCACAGTTCATGATAGCTGCTTGTGTTATCATGATATTGTGCTCCAGAGTCATTAGTCACATGACATTTAGTTTCAGGTAACTGGCTCAAAACCACACACAACTTTTATGAGCTGCCATAAGCAAAGAGGGGGTCCATTCAGGGGGTCCTGCACCAGCCAATTAAGTGCCATTGAGATTAATGGAAATTCTAAATAATAACTTTTTCCATGTATTATATAAATCTTCTTGGTTCACATGAATATAAATGGAAGTGAATAGAACAAAGTCACTTTTAGCTACTCTGAATATGTCTTTTAGTTAAACCGCAAATGGAATTTCTCTCTGTCTCTCCCTGTTTCCACATGACTCCATCAGCAACAGTGTGTCTCATAAGTCAAGGTGAGATGTGATTGTCCTCAGCCAGCAAAAGAGATGAATCATCATGGATCATGAAAGCTCATGTCTGTGATGAAGCTGAAGAACTGTAGCAGAAGCGCACTGAACTGCGTGCATTTCAATTTTATGTTCCCATAAAAGTTTAATTAAAAAACCTCTTTAGGTTCAGACAGTTCATAGTGAAAAAATGGACAGCTGTAATTTATGGTGTAAATTATCAAATGTCATCTGAGAAGATGTAAGGAACAATTTTTTTAGGCAGTGTGCATTACACATTATCAGACATTATTGGGAGGTATTTTTTATTTTTGTTTCTAGATTGTTTTGAACTTCTGCTACATTAACACATAAATATTAACTAATTTTCTTTGTGCTCTTTGAACATCATATGCAAACAACTCAAAAGGATTTCTGGGATCCCAATTATTATCAGATTGAGATTTCCATACTTCAAAGTCAAATGCTGTCATACAGCCATCAGTACCATCATACTGCTAGCACTATCACATTAGGAATTCAAAGAGATCGGCTTTTGTGCATTGACGCAGCACCGAACATCATTCTAGAAGCTTCTGTTTAAAGTTTTTGAGCTTGGCAGCTCTTGTGTTCCAGCACAGTCAAATAAGTACACTCCAAAACTTTTATCATTTACTTGTGTCCTCTGCTAGGAGCAACAAATGATGACAAACAACAAAACAGACTAACAATCAGTTGAACAGTGTTTCTAATTATTCTTTTGTCTTTATTGTTGCTGAGTGTGGCAGTTATTTTATGCTCCCAAATTATTATAATTAGCCTCTTCCAGAGAATATGATTGCACATGTTCTCTAATAGTGACAGCACAAATCCTCACCAAATGGGAAACACAGGAAACCAGATATTAACAAACTATCACAGTATATCAGTAATTCATGCAAAGTTCATGCATCCTTCCATTGATTTTGAAGATACAAAAATATTGCATTGGATTTTAAATGGTATCAGTTGTTATTTGTGTTGCCCTGCCACAAAGTTACAATCCTATTGTGACACTAAACATCAGATTGTATAATGTACCTTTTTCCAAGAAGTCTAAACTAATTGGCTAAAAGGGTAGTTTTGCAGAGCCAGCCCTTTGATTGCTGCCATAGAGTCTGGTCCATATTGTGGCTTGTTTTGGTGGAGAACCACCCTATTTAAAAGAACATGGCTGCCTTAACAAGATCTTAAACAACCAACCAGTTTTCCTTTTGTGGTTACATTTAAAGGTTAAAAATCTTAAACTAATGATACCATATTAATAAAGAAAAGTGATGAAAATATTCAAATAACAACACAGAAGGATTAAGTGGAAAATTTGTAGCCATTTCCAAACAATCCTTTTATTACTTAGAAGTTTCTCTCTCATAGCTCACAAGATTTGTGTCATTAAAGTGTATTTTATGCTTTTAAATTTCATTTACAAATGAATTTGACTCAGCAAGAGTAGATACAACTCCTATAAAGATAATAAGTTATCACCTTGCAGTATATTTAGTTAATGAACTGGGCCCACATTACACAGAAAAAGGTTTCATACGAGCTAATACAGAGTTTAAAGGTAATTGAGATGAGGCGTCGCTTTTAATTTTTTATTGATTTCTATGGAGGGATATTTGTTTTTTAGAAGAGATTAAATGTGTGTAGTCTCTATACTGACTCTGCAGTCATATACAAAGTCTCAACAGAATTCCATGTGTTAAACATTTTCTTACCCATATTTTTTTCTATCATGTCTCTAACAAGTTCAGCCAGTTGGTAGACCATAGTTTGGGAGCAGATTATATAAAGAGAAAAACATAAAACACTAAATCACCCCCACTTCTGTCATTTTATTTCCAGTGTCATCAAGCCTGAAACTTTCTTTTTGTGTGAGTCTTCATCACATTAAAGAGAAATCAGAACTGAAAAGCATCATCACGATATTACATATTACTCAATACATCTAAACTGATTAGTTGCCATTAATATTTTCTTCATTAAAAGAGCAAGAAACCATTATTTTACTCACAAAGCTTTTATCATTATTAAGAAGGTGTTTGGTGTGGAGTGGTATGGCAGCTATAGAAAAGCTCCAGAATCTTGAGAAAGCAGAAAATATCTTTACGATTAAGAAGTGCAGCTGAATAATTTTTGAATGTGTCAGAAGTGAAGGTACGCAGATAAACCCATCATCTGAAATTCAGTAATAAAAGTGCTAATATATAAAAGCTGCAGAATCTGCACAAACATATTTATATTACAAACTATCAGAGAATGCACATGCGTCAAACTATTGTCGTTTTATTTTTTGCTACATCATCAAAAGACATCTAAGCGCATGATGTGTCGACGTACTAGACTAGATCATGACACTACATTGATGTGATAACTGATTGCTTTATCAGTCTCCATTGATTTGAGACCAGCAAACCATTTTGAGCACTCTCAGAATAAATCGATTTGATTAACTTTGATAGGAATAGATTAATGACTTTCAGGAGAACATTCTAGTAAAAATCATTTGTGTCTAGAATGACTTTGCTCGATAAACCCATTCCTTCCTTAAGATGTCAATGAGAGGAGAAGCTGGTTCAAGATTAGCACAGACTGATACTGTGTTTGTAATAGCGTTATGATTGGCCAGGATACCTGTTACCCTAACCATTGTGCTGTAGACAGAAAGGGATTATGGGTAGTCTACTGAACTATGTGACCTGTGGTAATACATGTAGAAAGCTGGGTAAAAATAGTCACCCATTTGCAACAACCCCCATAAATTAAGAAAACACCAGGTATAATGGCTTAAATAATGGTGTTTATTTGACCAGAATAACTTGTTTTGATGTAAATACCATAAAACCTAATGGAATGGTTTAAGAATCAGACTCTGTGGATAAAATGTCCATATTTATTCAAGCAAAACACAATAATTAAATGTTTAACTAACCAGCACTAATGGCAGCAACAGTCAATGACTCTTAAGACAGCCACAGCTCTGTCCTATTTTCTCTCCTGTGCAAAGTAAACGGATTTCAGGTCTATTTTACATATATTAAAGACATGAGTCATACTCATAGGTAAGATATTCTTTCCCTTTGTAGAAACATGATTAGAAGTTTATTAGTTGCCGCTTTGCCGCCTATCTCAGGGTTCGGCTTTTACCAGCACTTCAATAAAATGCATTCTGCACAATTTACTGTCAGTTATCTAATATTATGCCCATTTTTCTAAATTATAACTAATGAACAATGGCATTTTGTCTAACTTAATTTTCTCTTTTACACACAAGAAATGAAGCTTACAGGATTACAATTATGTCCTAAATTGCAGAAGGTCTAGCCTATCATCACTTGACACTTAGAGTATATACTTACTCAAGATATACTCACTCATTTTTGGGTTTGCAGATACTAACACATTCACCACATCCTTCCCACTACCCCTGCATTCATCTTCAGGCAATAACAGCAATAATCCGCTTCCCCCTGGATTCGAACTATGGATGGGGCATACACCACAAAAAAGAATCACATTATTTGTAATAATTTACTATTTATTTGCTGATAATTATTGCCCTGGTGTTCACCAGTCTCCCGAGACTTTCTGGTAGAATAAAATTTTTATTATCCAGTCAGCTTTTAGGATTAGGTTTAGGTTTATAGCTCTCTCTTTTAATTTGTTCTTTCCCTCTGATTGTAGGGAAAAGTTAGGGTTAGATAAAATAAACTAATATTTAATCTTTTAATAACACATAATAATGGTAAATAATAAAATGATAAACTATTATTATTATTATATTACAGGTTAAATTTATATACTAATGAAATACTACACTATATGAAATAGTGCAGTACAACAGACAAAGATGCTATTTCAAAAGCACAGATTGTGGTGTATGAGTAAAATGTTATGCTATAAAATGTTTTTGTGATTTTATAGATTTGACTTTCTCTGTTTATGAGAGATAGCATTGCGATTCATTGACTCATTTCCAGTGGCCTGTAGCTGTACATGCATCATGAAGTTCATTAATATCTAATGTGGTGAACCGATATTAAAAGGTTCATGGGCTCGTCTGACAGGAATTATCCAGCACTAACTTACAAAGACAACATGCTATTAGATCTATCCTATTTTTGCAGCAACACATAACATAGTAGATAAATACAGAGCCTCAAAAGTTCATGTAAAAAAGATTAGGTGATGTGGAATATTGCTTTTTAATCTTTCATGGACAGCCCCTACCAATAACATGATGTCCAGTGAAGCAAACCCTGCAACACCTTTATAAATAGTATCCTTGCTCACTCCACAGAAAGCAAGATGATTGGACAGCACCTGCTATGGGAAGTTTAACAGAGAGGTGATAGGAACTGATGCTGGTCCTCTGTGGTGCTGTTGATGATAAAGAAATGGAAGACAAGCAGGAGTTTGTGTTGTGTGTTGCAGCAAAATATCAAATATAATAGTGTCTTAAAGTCAATTAACAGTAAAATAAGAATAAAAATTGTATTTATTAAACATGATCTCTAATACATTACTGGTTGACTGGTTAGGTGCAACACCATGCAGTGCATGTAAATGCAAATATGGCAATAGTTTGCAAGCTTTTCCAGTTTAAAGCCTGATTTAAACAGTAAATTACCGTGCATACCTTTGAATCTTTTGGAATTTTCCAGAGAGACGCATTTAACTCAGAGGAAATGGAAAAGAAAACGTGTTGGCAAACAGCAAATAGCTGCCTTTGGCATCTAATAACCATTGAGAGACCAATCATTCATTCACTCATTCGTCAGCAATTTCTGATCCAGTCACATCCGAAATGTTTACTGTTGCGAGGAATACAAGTAGAAAATCAAGTGGCTATGCAGAGATAACACACGATTGAAAATATGGATTTCAATTACTTGAAGTAACAGATCAGAGAACCACACAACTGCGGCCTAAAAATATACGTAGCTACAAGCATCAGTTGTATTTAATTTTATGATTCTGCAGTGTTCAAATCCAGCAAAAACTCACCATATAGTCTGTGAAGCCTCAACAGTGTTTATTTATAATGTGTATTTCCCAGGGCTCAGTAGAGGGTAATGTGTAGTGTCTTCCTCAAATGTCATTAATTTCTGAGATTAAGCGGATTAAAATATTCTAATTTAGTCGCATCATTTCCTCTCACACTTTGGATCCGAGCCTTTTCTGTAAAAATATTTTTCATAGATTACATAACTGCAGGGCAAAAGTCTTCATTTGTAATTTATCATGTACTAAAAATACAATACGTATCATGGCAAAATGGTTGGGGTAATTAAATTGTCAAGGGACGCAAAAAGAGGTCTTAATTAAGTTACAAAAGCAGAATATGCTATAACCTCAGAGAAATCTCCAGAGGAATTTGATACACCGTGACTTATAATGTAATTATAGCTTTAATACAAAGCTGAAACCAATGCAAACAAAAGATGTTGGCTTTCCTTGCTGTGGAGTCATGTAGTCTCCCAGTCTAAAGTGATGAAGGAAGTGTTAATCTGGATAAATGTGTGGAAAATTAGAAATCCAGTTATTGTTTAGTGGCAAAACCACAACCATGACTGGTGGTCAGCTTGCTTGAACTTGCTTCCAACAATGTTAAAGTCCCAGATCAAAACTTCTTTATTTCTCATAATAACTGTATAAAAACACAAGCATTTTTAATTATTTTAATAAAAAAATGTATTATTCAATTATATTATTTTTTAAATTAATTGTTAAAAGTAAAGTAAGGGATTACTCTTCATTTTAAGTAATTTTAAGATACTTTACATACATTACATACTGTATATACTGTTATCATATACTGTTTATCAATTCTGTTTAAAACAATGTTGAATTTAAAATCATTAAAAATGAGTTAGATATGTTACTTTACATACTTTTCTTTACATATGTTGAAACTGACATTTCCTTAGAAATGGAACCTGACAGCTTAAATTATAAATCAGTATTATAAACTTACAGTTGTAAATATAGGTAAGAAGACAGTTTTAAACACTGATTTGATTTATACTTGTTCAATAACTGATTTTTGTTCATTTTTAACCAAAAAGGTTACAGACTGCAGCTTTAATAAATAATTAATAATGAGTAATGCAATTACTTTTCAGAATGTGTAATTAGTAAGTAATTTAAATACAGCATTAATATACAACAAATACTAATTAATTATATTTCATTACTTTTAATTTCATAAGTACCTTACACAACACTGTGCATTACTGAGATATACATGGTTTTTACGAGTTATTACAATGGGTGGTGGTGATATCGGGTTAAGAGCTAGACTGGACATTGCAGATATATGAATCCAGTTGGAATTCTCCTGCAGTAGAGCAGAAGTAGGATCTGCACCATCTCTGCTATATGAGCGAGGTTTACTGTCTGCCCTTGCATTTAATTTGCATTAAGTTGTTTCAAATAAAAAATGTCTTGTACCAGGTTTGTGTGCAGCAAAATTGATGAGGAGAAGTGGCCATGAGTCATTGTATATTAGATAGACCTTCACCTCATCTCCTACAGCTCCACAACCCACAGACAGCCTCTAAGACCAAATCTGCTCTGTTTAATCACTGCATCACTGAATCAGAAATAATATATAACAAAACAGTTTAAAAAAAGATCACATCAATCAAACGTGTTTGGCGCAAGTGGGTTCATAATATTTACAAACATAATAATAATATTAAGTTTACCCATGATTTTCTATTAGGCAATGGGACTATATGTATAAAGGTGCCTAAATTGTTTACAAATAGGCCTACCCCAAATGATGTCATCCAGTAACAAATCCATTTGAAAACAAGTGACCATTAATCTGTTATAATTTGCATAGTATTTGATGGAATCTCATCTCCATCACCTATTAGGAAGGTGGTTCAATGTCAGGTCTCTGATAAGCAGCAGTTAAAGCACTGCCATATAATGAAACACTGGAGGTGAATGACTGACCACATCAATATCCAGTTTCCAGAGTGACAGGAAATCACCTTATCGCCCACAGGCATGGAAAGAAAGTGACACAGCCTTAATGACTATAGGCCATAAATTAGCTCAAAGGAAAGACAGTGTTTATTTTTAGAAAAGATGGGAAGACATCTCACCAGTGTTCCTCAATCCTGCTCATGTGGCACATTATGAGATGTTTCACTTACCTAACAGACCTGCTCATTAATTGAGCGCTTAATGGCCTTAATTGTGTGTGACAGTCAAGCACATGAAAACACCTGAAAGGAGCAATGCTAGGCTAGGCACTGGAACAACACTGAGGTTTTGTCATAAAAAATGCTGAAAAATGCAGCGCTCGCAGGCAGTGTACAAAAGTATAAAGGCACCAAGGCATGTCCAAGTCTAATGTTTATGCAACATCATGTCCACTACGATGCGTTAATCTGATTTTTGAAAGCAGCATAGATTTATCTTTCGCTGCCTATATCCCACAATCTTGTGTGCGTGATAAGAACAATAAAGGAGCACATTTGTTTATTAATGTACATTTGTTACCATAAGTATTTGTAGAAGATTCAGTTGTTACCAAGATTTAAGGATTGTAGTAGTAAAATATTTGCTTGGTTATCTCTAAAGCTCTACATAACTAGAAATAAACACATCTTAGGCTGCATTCTAAAGCAAAATGACAGGTGTGTCTGAGAAAACTATTAATATTTTTTACTTAGTAAAATCAAAAACTAACATATTAATGCTCAAATAAAATTTTTTGTGGCATGTCAATATCTCGAATCTCATTGGTTCTTGTGTCTAATGACTAAATATGGTCAAATATTAAATAATTACTAAATACTAAATAATTTTAGTATTTAAACAGAAACATGAAATCTGATATGATCACATATATTAAACATATGTATATAAAATTAGATTTCAAGAACCAATCTGATCTGTCCTGCAGTGTGGACAAAGCTTTGTAAGCCATTTTAAAACCAGTTTCCAATCAGAACTTATTTCTTATTTCTTCACAGGAGGGACCTACATAAATAAACACTGTTTAGACACAGTGTTTACATACAGTAGATAACAATATATGAAAAAGAATCAATAATCAGCTAATTTTGCTTTGTACAATTTATGTTTTTTCACCGATAAAAAAACACAGTTACAAGGCATTTACATGACCTTTCACATTGTCAGGTAACTAAGCATAATCTGTGTTACGATCATGCATGTAAACACTTATTGACTGACTGGCAGTGAGGCAGCAAGGAAGGTTTAAGACATAGATTTACACCATACATTTTGTTGGTTTAGATCAAGGTGACCTTTTCTTAGACTCCACACTCCGCACTCCACATTTTGGATGTCATTCATTCACCAGTATATGTAAATGTATAAAATATACAGCATGTATAAAAATTAATATCATATAAAAACAGTAATTTGCATAAATAAAGTATTTCTGTACTTATGTACATATTTATGTACATATTACATAAAGTACATAAATTCAAGGTACAAATCTTTTCATTTGATGGAAATGTTGTAAAACAGCAAAAAATGGTAATTCAAATGCATGATTGGCCTGGAAAATGACTATTATATTTGCTTAGCTACATTTGATTAGTTGTCACTTTGACAGAATGCCACATTTAATTAACGCCATTCGTAGATTTATTTTGTTGGCATGCCAACCAGCAGGGACCAGATGTTTGGGCCTATAGCATTTCGTCAAGGTCATCAGACACTTGGTGACATAGAAAATGAGTTTATTGGAGTGAATCACACAGCACTTATTCAGCGTTTTAATCTTATAAAATTGTTGGTTATAAAAATCAGGCTGTTTGTGTTTGCGTTTCTGAGTGGAGCTGATGTCAACAGTCACATTGCAAATACCCACACAGACATAACAAAGATTTATGGCACTACAATTGTGCTTTATAAATGTTTTATTAGCTTATTTGAAAGCTTTAATTTTTACTCACTGAAGGATTTACATGATGATGTAATTTACATAAAACTTTGACATTTTAAATATAAATTACAATTAATCACCGCTTGGGCAAAAAGCTGCACAAAAATGTCTTCATGTAAATATAAATGAACTATTTAGTTTAATTAAAACTCTAATAATAATAATAATAAAAAAGGTAAGTGCTGAAATCTGTGTAAGCTTTTGGGTAATAGCATTTACACTCATTTAAACAAAATTGACATTCAAAATTCAATTAGGTGACTAATGAACATACAAATATAAAATTCAGAGTTTAATACATTTGATGAGATTATCATGGAGAATTTAGTCACATGCCCCGAAAAGCATCTGTTTTATTCTACTAATCCAAAACCAGCTCCTTCCTGCCAAAGCTTCATCTTCAACCATCAGAACACAATTTCGCCAAACCTCACATCTCACATTCATGTAAAGGGCACCATTTATCATAGCCATGTTAAAAATAAATAAAATCCTGTAAGGTCAAACTGTAAATTCATATCTATAGATTGGATTAGGTGGCTGTTCAGGAATTTATGAATGTTTGTCTGTAGTTATCACACATTAAAGTTCAAGGTCCACATTCTCAGACAGATTAGGAGAGACACATATTTTGTGAACTGAATGCTTTGGATTCCACAGTGAGAGTGGCCCCATTTATCTACAGATAAGCAGTAGCAAAAACACATATGTATGGAGTATATATATATTCCACACTTTAAAATAAAAAAAATGTTGCCCAAAAAGTTGGCTAGTTGGAACCAGCCACCAAAAGTGCAGGACAGACACATTTTTGATGCTGCCAATACTCTGACCTCAGATCTGTGAGAATGTGACGGACAGAGGGAGAGATAGGTGGTTGGTGCAGATATTTTCCTGCTGGGAGTACAGCTGCACATTCCACAGCCGTGCCTGCAGGTGCTGAGCTCAGTCTAATTAGACCTGACCTGCCACCTTCTGTCAGACAGCCTTCAAGTGCTGAAGTGACGGCACACAATCAGCAAATGTATCTGAAGCAAGAGCTCTTGAATGGCTTACCAAATGAGCCAAAAGCTAACTGTACAGGTTTCCTAATTCAATGAAAGCTCTGCCAGGCTATGCTTACTCAGTTTACAATATCGTCATCAACAGACATACTGAGAGAGACACCTTACATTAATATTACATTAACAAACACAATGTTTTACTTTTCAAAGAAAAATGCTTGTAGGAGGGTGTCAGAACAGACAGTCTCTGCAATGTCATATATTATTATAGTATCTCTAAAATATTTATTGCCTCCATGCTGTCAGATTCTTACTGTATGCTTTTGGAACCGAGTTCAAGAAGAAAAAAGTACAAGACGAACGTTGAGACTCATATGCTTTTATTGCTCAGACAGCACACAGATGATGCTCTGTGACCTTGTGTAATGCTTAAGAGAGGATAAGTGTGTGTATACAGTGAATGCACATTTTTCTAGAGAAGGTACACTACCGATCAAAGGTTTGTAAACAAATGTTTTTTATCATCTTTTTATCTAAAGCTGTTTGGGTAAATGTTTAAAATTATTATTGTAGACAAAAATGTAACTGTGCCAACATATTTCTGTTAGCAGAAAATTAAAATTTTATTAAAAGATGTTTTTGAAATGGATGATTTGGATCAAATAATAAAGTAGCCAATAGGTAAAGGGGAACTCTTAAAAATTATTTTAAAAGCTTCTCGGGATGATTCCTCAAGAAACTGGGTGATAAAATGTCAATTTTTTTTGTAAATTTTAGGCAAAGGGTGACTACATTGAATATGCTGTAATATAACCATAAAATAAGTTTAATTTATTTTCAAATTTCTTTAGTGACAACATATGTGTTATCTCATAGTTTTGATTAATTTACTTTTATTCTAAAACCTGAAAATAATATTAATAAAGAGCGAGTTAGTGTTACACACTTTTCCAGATACTGTACATACTAGGTAGATACAAGTTAGCATAGATAATGTCTTTAGCATAGATAATGGCATAGATATCGCTTTCCAAATTTGACCTCTGGTCTTTTGACCCTTCCTTCTTTTCCTTTTGCCCTGAATGATCAAAAATCTGAAAGGAGTTGAAAGTAGTTAGAAGGGTTCTGGTTTTAAAAAAAACAGTAATCTTGTGAAAGATTTCTGATCAATAATGAAAAAAGAAAAACACATAAATGAAAATTTGCTGTTAATTTACCCTCAGGCCTTACAAGGTGTAGAAGACATGTTTTCTTCAGTAGAACAGTAAAGGAGATTTTTAGCTGATGTTGTGGTTCTTGGTGATTCATAAAATGCAAATCTGCAGGTTCAGTGTCTTTGGGAGTAAAAACAGCAAATCTAGAGAACATAACATTAATCCCTGCTGCTCCTGGCGATGTATTGAGGTCTTAGGAAGCAAAACGAACTGTGCAAGAAACTGAACATGATTCTCTTTAATTATATAATATGATATAAATAACAGTGTTACTTAAGGAAAAAATCAAATGGTAAAGTGAGAAATAGCTTCACTGAGAACACAGCATGCTTTCAGCTTCACAGTTTAAAAACACTGAGAGGCCCGTGTTGGCTGATATTAATAGCTTTTTAAAGCATGTGTCGTTAAACAAAGTTTAAAAGTAGTTTTAAAGTTGGAAACATTTCATAAAATTACGTTTTTTAGCTTTCAAATGTTAAAACAATTGTTTGAAATTCATACTTTAAGCCTACATTACTTGGAAACTGTAATACAAGTAATACAAGTGGTATTCGAGTCAAAGTATTAAGCTAAAAGACAAACTAAAGAAACTACTTAATACTGTTTAACACCACTTGCGGGCTACAGGGGTGATAAGGTAAAGAGGAAATCAATGTGTTGTTTTGAAGCCGTAAGATGCTAATGTCTGCCAGTTTTTAATAAATGTTTTTTGCAGTAAGAAGGAATTTTTGAAATCTGAAATGTACAGTATTGTGTTATACAACACTAAACTTAAATGTCAAACATTGAGGAACATTTGATTCCCAACTTCATGACCCTTTTAACAGAGATGAGAATGAGAAAATTTAAAATAAATGCTACCCCAAAATGCCTGTTAAAAACATTTTTACAGTAAAAACCGGCAGCTGTTGTTGCCAGAATTTTACATTTTACAGTGTGGCTTCACATATAAACAAAAATAGACTGCTTTCCTATTATTTTTTCTTTAATATTTGATTCCTTCCACATCTACTCTGGGTTGACCAGGTTGATTCTCCACCCTGACAGACACAGCAGCTAAATCTTGTCACATTTTACATGGCAGTTTGTTTTTATGATGAAGAGGGAACTGATGGATCCCAGGCATCTGAGAAAGCCTTATTTTGACTTGTGTTTAAATTATAGATGAGCAAAATTCTCAGGAGAACATGTGAAGTGAAAGGAAACTTCCTGAAACAGGACTGGAGTTTTTTATAGCTCAGTATAAGGATTATTTTGCTGAACAGTTTGAAAGGTTTTCAGGAGGATCTTGGTAATGTGACATTCCTTAGGGTTCAGCTACCGGGTAAATTTGTTTTCAAGACATTTGAAATGCTGTAACTGGTAATTCTGTTGTGTGTCCATTTGAGAAATAAATTAATTCTGACATTTTTTTGTTTGTTTTTTTGTATCTGTCTGCAACAATTATCTACCATGTGACATGTTCGATTTTTCACAGTGTCAAAACATACTGTTTTTGAACATTCAAACGCCCCCGCACTGCTGGAGGCGGGGTTTAGATTATGATAAGATTTAGATTATGTAAACATTCATTGTGCATGTATCCTTAAACAACAAACATGGAAATGTGGAAAGTGAAGAAGATTTTTGAAAATGTATAGGAATGGTGTTGATCTATTCGATAGATCATCTGTTTCGAACTACTGTAAAAAACTCCCAGCGAACTTCGTTTTGGCCAGATTTATAGTGAAATGACATCATGGCAGTTCGAATTCACTTGAAGTATATTGGGGGCCTTTAATGTATTATGTAGTGTCAAGATTACATTGTAACAATCAGAGGGATTGAGATTTATCTTACAAAGGGGGTGTCACTTTGAAGTTAATTTTAAAATGTAACTATCTTTTGAAATGATGAAATATCAGTAAGTCATAAGTATTTAAGTAAGTCAGTAAGTCATAAGTATAAAGTATACATTACCCTACATCTCTACTAGCATTAAACAGTTGACAAGCAGTAATTCAGTTTAAAATTGGTGCATGTAAGCAACAAATGATTTAGTAAAGAATTCAGTAACACAGTGGGATATGGTGGGGTTGCTATGGAAACATACAGCAGCTCTCCTCTCCTATCTGACATTGACAGTGTGAAGTACTAGAAATTTATTTCATAAAATCAAAACAGAGACCAGGTCTTCTGAAACACATGCAGTTGGATGACAGTGTCTCAGTGTCATGTCATGCATTTGGAAACTTGATTGGAATATCTCAATGCGGAAGGCGCTGGGATGACATATATTGTTTAAATGTATCTATAGTCACAGAATTGTTGATGAAAGACTACCTTAGTGTCGGTCTGTGATAGCTGTGCCTTATGTGCAGATGTATAAAAACACACACTTGGGCTGCTCTGTGTGTTGTGTGTTAGTGTATGAGAGAAGCAGGATAGGACCTGGAGAACAGGAGAGACGTGAGAAGCCATAAGCAGTATGGATTCATCAGGTGAGGAGAAAGAGAGAGCTGATTGCTCTCTCTTTAACCTTTTCAGTTTCTGTAGTGCCAGTCTTTGCTTTCCTGTTTTTCACAATTAAGAATTAATCAACAAAGACCACAAAAAGTCAATGACAAAGTAAAAAACGGTGACCCCCCCCAATAGACATCTCTTTCTAAAAGCCTGTTTAAAGCTGACATTTCCATTTTACGTTTTTTAAAGCCTCAGACGTCACATTCGTGGACTTTTGGCTGATGCATAAGGCATGCATAATGGAAACACTTCTGATCTCTAGTTGAATTCTACAGGATTTCCGGGGACATGTGTGTTGTGTTCTTTAACAGTCTGTCTGAAAACAAAGTCGCTATGACGCACTACCGCCTTATAGAAGAAGAAAGCTGACTTATCAGGATCAACACTGGATTTTCCAAAGTATGTGAAGTTCATGGCATAGACTTTTTTTTAAAACAAGCCAAGACTTTTGTTTGAGGCACTCCAGTCTGTTATTGTGGGGATATCGGCGCCTAAACATGATGCTAAACAAAAATGACAACCTGTCATTTGTTGCTTTACATATCAGTCAGACATCTTAGGCCTCTTGGATGGTTCTTGATCAATAAAAGTTGCTATGGAGTCCAGACCTTCTGCTGTTAGTCTGAAGGTTTGGTTACGCGAGATTAATGAACTTGATATACAGAAAAGCCAGCAATTTTATTCCCCAAACATTTAAACACTGATGGATTACTAGACGCATGGTTTGTTTAAGCATCCCGACCAGCCTGACACAGCACTGTTTGCTCAACCAACTGTGTCAGTTTTGGGTGGGACTGTGTTTGTCAAACCAATGGGGGATAAGGGTAATGGCAGAGTGTTTGTGTAACATGTTTGAAAGCAGTCATTATTTTGCATTTCCCTTTGGTGACAGTAATGGTGGGGAAATTATATACTTCACATTTACATTTATTCTAGCTATTAGAAAATGACACAAACACTCATTAGATGTTTAGGTTCTCCAGACTGTCAAAAACAAACCTAAAATACTTATAAAAACAAAAACAACAGGGTTTATTCCATTTGATTTAGGCTGCTGTGATGATTTCTGTAGATGATTTCAAAGGATTATTGTTGTTTCAAATCTCTATTATTTTTTTTTTAATTTTGTATCTTTGTTCTGGTTTATAGAAGGAAGGAAATACATGTTTAGAATAATATGGAATGAGTAAATGATGACAAAATTTTCTCAGAGTACCTCTTTAAATGATTTAACATAAATCATAAAGCCATAACTGTACTTTGATGTTTTGGATTTAAATTGTATTGCCATTTGAATTGCTATACAAACTAAAATAGCTTCGAAAAAACAACCAAATGGCCACTGAACAGTCCACAAAATTACAAATATTCTTCAGAAGAGCAGTTATGTTACTTATCAGATTAAATTCTCGCAATTGACCTTCCCCTTCTAAAGCAATACTTACATCCCCCACCAGATAATTTAGTCCAAATGTAGGTCAACCAGACCTGTTAAATCTTCCTGCCATTATAAAATACACTGATGTGTGTGTGGAGAGAAGCTGCCCAGACAGTATCACCATCCACCCAGTGCTGGGCATAGACCTTCACCTCATCTTCTGGCTGCTGTCCACAATCTCTCCTCACAGTTCTGCATAAGCATGTCCTTAGAATATCAATTACATACACTCAGAGTTACTGAGGTAAAAACTATATGCTATAAATTCACAGAGGTACTTTTCACTTGTTTAACTGTCCCTGTTTCTTTGTATCCAAATCTCAATGTGACAATACAAGCTACCTTTTCTCACTTTAACACAGAGTGGTACACTTGATACTCTATTCAAAACATAAACACAGACACTATCCTGCCCTCAAATAAGACTGCCTTAATAAGACATCAAGCAAGTGGTTGCTATCATAAACAGGGTGAACTGTTCAAAGGCCTTTAAAATGATTGCACAACTGATGCATTATCGGAGGGAACGGAAAAGAAATTCAATTTTTCTGTAGCTATTTATCTGCCTGAAGAGTAAATGTCCTCTATGAAAATACCCATTTGATGAATCGATCAATACTGGTGGTGGTATATTGCAAGAATTCAGTAACACTGTTTGGGATAGTACAGATGCTCTAGGTAAGATGAGTGTAATACAATAGAGACAGTCTCTGAAGACGTATATCTGCTGCAGAGCAATATATCAATGGCAGATCAATGTCTGAGGAAAAATGTTTTTGGGAACACCTTTTGCCCTAGAATGAATGTTGCTTGCTCGGAATTGCACATATTTTTTTACTTGGTTTAAAGGGACATTGGGTTACAGAGGACTAAAATACACATTGAGGTCTTCACACCATGACTCTTGACTTCTAGCACCATGGACAACACGCACACACTACATTTGATTCTTTCTGAGTTCTGTCCCTTCACTTCAGAACCACGGTCAGTTCCATTTAAACACACTTAAAATCTGTCTTTGTTTACTTACCAAACCTGTCTGCCTTTATTCTTCTGTGGAACCTAAAAAAGTGTTTTTTTACAACAATGTCCTGGTTGCTTTTCTTCACACACACACACACACACACACATATATATATATACTATAAAAGTCATATGGATTACAGACATAGGGCATCAGCTCCATTGACACCACATGACATGACTCTCACATATCACACGGCTGATTTTCATTGAAGTCAGTGAAGCCATGTTTATTGAGAGCTACAGTGTAGGGGAACATTTATTTTGTGAATAAAAACTTTAATTTCTGCATGTTCTTCACACAAACAAATTGGCCCTTATCCTTCAAAAAATCACATTTTGTGTTTAAGAGGAATGTCGTATAGGTTTGGACAGTATTATATATTTCTAGAAATACACTTAGACAAATACTTAAAGAAACATTTATTGTTATGCTGGTTGAAAGTCTCTTCAGATCCTAAGAGCAATCACTTAATGGTCTAAATGTATTTATATAAATAAATATCTTCTGTGAAAGGCACAGAACCATAAAATGTTCATCCAGTCATTGCATGCAGCCGATCTTACGGTTTCAAGGCTTGCTTGCTACTGCTAGCTACTCCGAAATTGTCTATGCTACCTTTAATAGGAACAAAACATCCTTAAATTATTAGATCAAAGCAACAGCAGCTTTTCTAGCTGCGTTTTTAAACATTTGAAGGAATTACAGTGCACCAACATGTGATTGATTTTCATAAATACAGTGTAGAAACTGCCCACTATGTCTGGCAAAGCACCAAATGCTAAAGGCTCAACGACGGGCTATTCCCCTTTCATCTTTCTCTTCTCACCTCTGAGATCCAACTGAAATGTTGTTCAAAGTGAAGAGCTTTTAAAAGCATTTGCAGTGGACCAGTGGATCTGGCTGCTTGCCCTGGAGTCAACGTCTCTCTCAGCCTGACAGCTGCATCAGTGGGCCGCAGCAGTGCGTGTTTAAGACAAGCCTTCCCACTGTCTCCAACTAGGGTTTGGTTTTGTGTCATATTGATGAATTGAATGATGAATAAATAATACGCTGTATATGGTAGTCATGGACTAAAGAGCAACGGTTATTTCTACCATTATTATTTTTTTAATAAATAATAAATAATTTTCATGTACAGATTTTGTTCTATGGCCTTTTTAACTTGTTTTTCTCTCTTAAAAATAAAAGAGAGGATTTCAAAGATTTATTCTCATGTCATATCAGTCTACATGTCATAATGAATTAATCATTTTTCTCCAAGAATGGATTCATCTCTGTTCTTATTTAAGAGGCAGTCATTTATATTTATGTAACAAGCCTTAGACCTGAGCCGAAATTAAATCTGTTATGTTGTGAAACTACAGTGTGTTTCAGATATATATTTTTACTGTTAGTTGCTGACAGGTCTACAGTATGATTGGCATTTGATTGGACAGAGTAGCATTGTGGAGCAAGACATAATTGATGACATGACATCTTGTTAGTGTATGTGTGAGTGTATGTGCGTGTGTACATTCTTTGGAAAATCTCATTAAGGGTATCATTTAGTAACGAGCGCACACAAACAAAACTACTGATAAAGTAAGGAAACCGTAATGGCCTCTGACTGAAATCCAACACTTTATTTTTGTTCTATTCCCCAACTATAATTGTTTGGAAAAAAAGAAATTTGTCAAGCAAAATATAAAAACCTAAAAGGCAAATTGACTTCTCTTCGTCATGGGTTCCTATAGAGTCCAGCATATGAAGAAATTGAATACCTTTAAATTGTATATCAATTTAGCAGTAAACGGTAAATGGTACATTAAAATGGTACTTTAATGAAACCAACTGTTATATTAGCCAAAGAGAAATTTCACAGAACAAAGAGTTGACGTCATTCCACCAAAAAACGTCAATTCTGTTGATTGATCTTGAATCATTTACCATAAACTGCCTGAGAAAGTCATTTCCACTGCTATCGCTTTTTGAATGTTTCTTTTCACATTCATAATTACAGGGCATGTCAGTTTTTGCTTAAGATGTGGCTAGAAACTAAAGATCAAAGGAAAATGTCATCTGAAGGGATATTTAATGCTACACTACACTATATATAATTATCAGTCCATATACCAGTCACAATGTATGAGACAATTTACAGTCTACTGTTAAAATGTGAGGGTTGTCTGGGGCTTTTATCATTAAAATGCTTTCATTATTTATATTTTTCCAAAAATGTTTTTTTTTCCATTTGCAAACCAATTAAGATAAGACTTTGAGAAGATAACTACGCTTTAGGGATGCCGAATCTGTCTGTTTTGACTCATGCATCTAAGGACCAAATAGAGATCATTTTTCATTGTTTTCATTAGTAAAGGTTATTTAACACAACAGATATATAGACAGGCATGATTGATCATTTCCAATGTGGCTAAATCCCATCAGTGTCCATCATGTGACAAACAACACAAATCGATGAATAAAAATACATTGTCCATGTGAGGAACACACAACCCACTTTAAATCTCAACAGCGCAGATAACACTTTCACTACACACTGTGCACACAGCTATACAAGCTATAAGCATTTATAAGAGTCTTGACACTTCCATCTACAAAGAGAATAACAAAAATTAAGCACCCCCCCTTGATGATGTCAGCAAGCCCTTTGCCTCTTTCTGAGTGATGTGTTGCATCAGAATGAGACGAATAAAAGAAATCAAATGTTTAAATTCTTTAGATTCTTGGACCATTACATAGTACTTTCAAAGATTAATCTGAATTTGAATTTTTCACACAGCAGGATAATAAATCTCGTACATATACAGAGTATAAATATTTTGGAAATACATTGGACTAAGTAAACAGTGTTTCATTGCTCTTGCATAATGACTGAATTTGCTATGGTAACCATGGAAATTGCTCACTTATCAAGAGCCAGACTGACTAAATTGACCATAGTGGAGAAAGGCATGGAAAAATGAGAGAGAGAAAAAAAAGAGAGTGAGAGAGAGAGAGAGAGAGAGAGAGAGGCTACTAGGGTGAGTGCCCTAAGTGTCAGCGAATGTAATTATTACTTACACTGAGGGACTGGGAATTTGATCAGCATGCTGCTCTGTTGATCATCTCCACACAGTGGTCTGGACAACGTGATCAGAGTTTCAATGCATGAGGGTATATGAGCCAACCCTTACTGAACATTCGTTTAAGATATGGTCTATACGCAATACACGCTGTCTGTCTCTGAAAAGCACATCATAAAGGATTTAAACAAAATAAATTTTATTAGTTAAATCTGTAACCACGTTTATATATCTCAGTCTCAGCTATCATAACAAGTACATAAACCTGGTCTGAGATCAGCACCAACCACAACACTGCTACAGTGGACTGAGCCTTTTAATTCAGGGTGTGAAATGGGATTTAAATGATCTCTCTACTATCAGCCAGCGTCAGCAGGAGCCTGTGACATTCATGACAGAGAATCTCATTAGTTTAGCACAAACCTCTTGAATTCAATAAAGCAATAAGCACACGTTTACTTTCAAGGGACTGGACCTACACATTAAATAAGACATATATAAACCAGAGTGTTTATGAGAATAGCAACATATAATACAACATATAATTGGACCAAATAGCACAGTGTCACACACTGTAAACTTGTCTCTGTGTAAACATAAAGTAAAGCCTGTGAATGATTCACGTCATGCACAACGAATGAAGCATGCATATTATTAACTAATAATTAATATTGACTCTACAACAGTCCTACAGGTTTGGGGATACATTAGATCATTGGTCAGGTTTGGTGCACTACAATTAACACCAGTGGGAGATGCCTGATACTGAGTAATATTTTTGTGACGTGTATGGATGACTTCAGCAAGAATGTGAGAACACCTAATGAATATAATTCAAAAAGCAAGAGGCATAGTAAATATTATTCAGTCAGGTGCATTGTCATTCAGCAAATGTTTAGCTTTGTTTGCACAATATGTGATTGTGCCATGCATACACAATATGCACAATATCAGTGTTACTGTCAGGATTGATAAAAACACATAAATATGCCAACTAGTAAAATCTATGTTGCATTAATAATTTTTCAGGAGGTTTATTTAAACAGTAGTTTACCCAAACAATGTATTTGGTTCTTGCACATCTTGAGACCAAAGATCACAAAGATGGATGTAACTATTGACACGATTTATACATTTCTCCATGTGATGATCATGTGATCAATTAAAGTTCCATCTGTTTCAATTCCTATCTCCTTTAATGTCATTCAACACATATCAAAAGCCCTGAGGTTAGTTCTGACCTTTCTATAGCTGTTTAATGTAGCAGTCTTTCTGAAATGCAGGATAAAATCTGTCCAGTTAAAAAGTAAAATCTGCAGGTTGTCCATATTTGAAATTAAGGCTGGTGACAATTATATTTTTAAGGGCCGGTTTTAGGGTGCATTAGACTCATCTGCTTTGTTAAAGACCACATGTTTTTATTGAGTAGAAATGTCCTTCAAGACCTTGTATTGATTTTAGGGGTTTGAATGCAATTACTGCCAAATATCACCTATCCTTGCCCCTCAGATTCTTTAGCTTTATATAAAAAAAGATATAGTTGTGACAGGGATATTCACTGAACTTCACTAAGCAGTGCCATGTCTTTAATTACATTTTAATTAGATTTGGGGATGACTGTAACAATGCTCATCTCAAACACTATTAAACAGTATCTTGTGACATTGCATGTCCTTGCCTGTACAGCTTTTCAAGCATTCATTAATAGGACAAAAAGAGATAATGAATCCACAGTCTATAGCAATCATCTATATCAACTATTCCACCATTTGGAGAGAAAACACATACAACATGAGTGTATGGTTCTCCTAAGGCTGGTCCTGAATCAGTTATATCACTGTTTCATTCATTAGCGTCAGTCCCAGAGGCATTCATATAAATCCAAGGCAGTAGCAAATTGACTACAGCCATAAACTGTTTATAGGATTTGACAACTTTACTGTAGGTCTGAGGTTAAAGTATCTGTACCTTTGACCTTGTGAAAAAACTTCCTGCCAAAACAGATAACAGTCATTATCAGTTTAACACCATCTAATAAGGTAGATTCAATTACTTTATAATACATTTCATTGGTAGAAACAAGGACCATTGTCTGAAACAAAAGGCAGAACCAATCATCCATCCATCTATCCATCCATTGTCTACCACTTATACCTCCTGGAGAGTGCTGGAGCCTTTCACGGCTATCTTGGGCCAAGGTACAGAAACACTCTGGACAAGTGCCCAGTCCATCACAGCAAAACCAGATTTAATAAATGAATTTATTTATTTAATAAGAATATTGAAATTGATGTTAAAACACGTCCATGTTTATCAGTAAATATTATTTGCAGCTTAATGCTGAAAATGTACCCCCCTCAATTTGAAATTTAAAATTAGACATAAAATTAACATTGCTTTTCTGTGGATACCAAACTAGGAATCTGTATATTTTAAGTAATAAATTTTATACATTTGTTTATAAGATTATATAAGTAATAAGTAACTTTTAGATGTTCATACACAAACTTTTCAGAAAATTTGTAGGCATACGTTTGCGTACGTCCTCAACCACACAACAGATTTTTTTCTAGGCCTCTGCCCAATAAAGCCTGGTGGTGGCCTCTGACTATTTTTGCCATAAGCAAACCAGAGTGACGTTTTTTTAAATTGTGTAAATTACGTTCATATTATTTTTAAGGTGGAGTAGTGATGTACAAATATATTAAATTTACTTTGGCCACATCTACCCCCTCAGCCACCTAGCAGAGGACATTGGAGTGAAGAAGACTATGAGAAGAATACAAGTGACTGAATCAAACTCTAATAACCCAAACACACACACACACACACACTCTCAGAGAGGCAAATGGAGAATAAGTTATATAAAGAGACAAAGAATGAAGAGAAGAGTGAAAATGAGATTTAGAGTACAGTAAATCTGATGTCTCATTACTGTTGCCTGAATATATATATATACACTGACCACATTATGTGTTATAAAATGCTATGAATTAAATGCCACGTTCATTTTATATATAAGTTCTTTTTAACAATATGATCAGCAGTGGTCCATTAGTGTGTCATCTTATCTACAGGAAGGATGTTCCTTGTACTTTATAATGATATTACAGCATCCCAACTCACATCCAGATCTTACAATTGAATTATTATTCTTGTACGTCTCAGCCTTGATTTAAATTAACATTGACATAGAGATCGCCGGGCTCAGCATTATCTTTGTATTAAACAGGAATCACATTTGGGTATGCACAGCATGAGCAGCGCCTTTCAGTATTCAGTAGAGAAGACACTACACAAGCACATAAAAATCCTAATTTAATTCATTTGATCTATAACACTTACAAGCTGATTTAAAGAATATAATACTTTCTGGCTTTTTATTTGATAAGTGACTTAAGTCAACCGGCAATGACTGAAAAGTGTCTTGTATAAATAGATTTGAAGGAACACAGGATGACACAGCTAAAGAAACATCTGAGTTTAGCCAGTAATTCATCTTTAATCTCTCAGTTAAAAATTATGCATTTCATTGCATTGCATAACAAATTATAAAACCAGTAGCATCACCACATAGAGGATGCTAGACATTTTAACAAGACAACTAAGTTTATGTTTCTATGCCTATTAAGGATAACCAACTGGTCTTAAAGTCTATTCCTTTTTACTTTTTTTGTATGAAGTCAGTTCCCCCAGGTTCAAGCAGGTGTAATTCTTTATTAACTGTGGACACAATCATGGACATTCCATGTTCCCTCTAACATTTAGAACTAGAAACTGACCAAATACTTGTATCTATTTTTTTATTATTATAAACCTAACAAACTTGTTATGTTTTGCTTAAAAAGTATGTTTGTGCTTTGTTTTTGTAATAAATACCTCACAGTTTCACATGTTGATTTTAAAGTGTATTAAATTCAATGTTTTGAACAATACATCAATTATTCTTTTAAGTCAAATAGATCAAAACTTCATTTGAGTCCATTTATTAAAATTTATTCTCAGTCTGATTAATTAGACTGTTGCCAATAAAATTAAATTCACATCAACTCATCCATAAAATCACACATAGATCAAAACTTCAAGTGAATCAATTTATTAAAATACATTTATAATCTGATTAATTAGGCTGTTGCCAATTAAATTAAATTAACATCAACTCTTAATTTATGCAATAATAACTAGTCCTAGAAATTTATGAACTATGAGCAGAGGAAGCAGAAACCGATCATTTCTGACCCTGGTTCAAACTACCATAAGTCAATACATTCCAATCAGACCGCACATTATAAAAGATTACAGTGCTGTCAGTGTTCAGAACTAAGCACTTTCCCAGCGCTCCATTACGTTCCATAGACCGAGAAAGAACAGATCATCTGCTGCTCCATTACCAGGCATTACCCTTCATAGATCAAAGCACAAGCGCAGTATCTCTGAGAGGGAGTGATGGCCATTATGTAGGTCTGGGTTGTATAAGGTATGCCAATCGATGCCCGTTAGAGCGTTTGATGTGAATAACGTTATGGCACAAAGAAAGATCTAAAGGCCAGCTATGAAAACGCTGGTGCGGCCACACACTCTCTTTACTGGCCTGATTTTATTGCATAGGGCAGATCAAAGAATCAAGAGGGTGGGGGTGCAGAGTTTACTAATTTAAACAAGTACAATTGAAGCATGGCAAACAATTTTCTTACTATACATTAGCAGTTACACTTGTGATAAGAGCTCCAGGGCTTTATGGGGTGTACAGTGCTTGAATACTTCTCAATAGATGCAATAGATAATCTGAAGTTTTTCTTAAGTAACCCATAAGCCATTTGCTTATTGTTTTATGATTATTGCATACATACTACTCATCTGGCATACTGAGTTTTGCATAAGTATTGGGACAATAAAAATAATGGTTCCGTTTACTGTGAAGTCAAGAAATTATTTATGATTAAAACGATGAATATGAAGCAAATGTACAAAATGTCACATTTTGGTATTTGACTGTTTAACACATAAATGTTTTACCAATCTAATGTGCGCTAAACTCACAGTTGTGTATCTAAATGATCACATCTGTGTTCTGTTGCATTAGTTGTTCACACATTTAAAGCAGAGAATGTGTAGTATCATTTCTGTCTATCACTTCTGCAGTCTAAATCGTGTGTTCTTGAGAAGCTCAGGTTGCTGGTCAAGATGTAGGAACTATACCACTAACAGTGCAGCTAAAAGAGCGTAATGACCCCACTAATGGAGAAAACTATCAAAAGCCAGCAAATTAGGCATGAACAACATTGTTTTTTTACAAGGCAGGAAGCAGTACAGTCCTGTTAATTGCCGTGTTTTGATGAGCTGTGTAAACGAAAAGGCCTTATTAAAGCCACCTCCGACGTCTAATGGATTTTGGTGGATTGAGGCATTGTGTAACCGGTACATTTAGTCAAAACCCAATGGACTTAAAAGGAACCTGAATAAAGTAACAATACATATGGTTAATTATCAGCTCTTCGGCTTGTCTTCGGCTTGTCTTAAATCAGCTGCCAGCATCTCAAACTAAGTTTCAAGCATTTATTGTATAATTAACTGCAGGATTATTTCTAATTAATTAATATTTCTTATTAATTATTTAATTAATCATAAACCTGGTTTTGATGCTAGCAAAAATACAAAAGAAACAAAAAGATACAAAATATTTTTTTCATCACCCCAAACAGCAAAGTAATCAGACTAATTCGAATGAAACATTTCTACTGAAAAATGTGATCACGAGTCAACTCATAAATGGTAGCCGATAACTGGAAAAAAAATGAACAAGCTTTGATCTGAAAAAATGCGGCTTTACCAAAAAAAAAAGGTAATAAGTATGGAATTCTCACATCATTCCTCGGAGCAAGTCCTCATTGAACTTGGGAAGGTTCTTCTCAATAAGTGTCAGGAGAGAAAACCTTGCCAAAGATAATATTGTCTGTGGTGAGCAGCATATGATACATTATGCATAGTACCTGGACACTTCAAAGAAGAATGAGAAAAAAGGCAGAAGTGTAGAGAAATCCTTTCTGTTTCATCTTCCGCATTCAATAACGTTCCGCTCTCACGGATCATAACAACTACGGATCGCAGTCTCTAGTGATTGTTCCAGCCTGTGTTGCACAGTCAACAACATTCCATGTTGTCTAAACCCTGAATCCTGTTTTTACCGAAGGATCCTCCTTTATTCCTGGTAATGGTGTGATTCATCATGAGCTATCTTGGTGTGCTATGAATAGGAGGGCATGGGAGGTCGTCCCCACAGAAGCAATAGATGAACATGATCAATGTGGCACGGCTAGAATGAACAATGTTACATCTTTTTCACGAAGCACTATTTTGAGGCTGGAGTTTTCTTAGAAAAGAGAGAAATGTTGTTTGAGAACAAAGGCAGAAAGTATGTTAGATGTTAGTGAGATAAGAAACAGGCGAGTCAAGGACACAGTCGCAACTTTCTAAAGGAACCATAAGGTTTTCAGGATCTTTTCTCTAGTAACCGTATAAGACTTAACAATTTAATGGGACGAACAATGGTGCTTTGCGGAATTGTTAAGTGTTTGATTTAGAGTTGGTGCCACAGTTCTTCACTTTCTAAGGAGGGGTCATTACCTCTACTCAGAAAGCCATTAGCCTCTTACACGCCACATCAGAAAACATTTCACTTTTGCTTTGCTTCCTCTGACACAGAGAAAGAACTAAATTTTTAGCATCTAATTTTCTACAGCCTGTAGAACAGGAAAATGGGTAAGTGGGGTAAGATGAGCCATTTTTAGTAGTGGTAGTAAGTTCTTCTCAAGGTAAGGGCAGTGAAATATATAAAACTATAGTGCTGTAGGAAAGCATCAATAATCTGGTTTAAACACCTATACCTGAGATGTACGAGGTGAGATGGGCTTCAATAATGTGTTTTTTTAAGCAAAAAATTTACATAATTACTAAAAGCATTTTTTTAAATAATTACAAAAAATGACAAATTTTACATTCCAAGTTTTTTACTGTACTTGTTCTAATTTACCTAATGATCCAGAAAACACCCATAAAACAGGCTGTTTTTAAAAACGTATTAATACATATTGTGAAACATGTCTTCCTACATTTTTACTGTAGGTAAAGTAAGTGATCACGCAAGTGATCAAGAGCATGTACTTAGATTTTTAGAAACATGCAGGTCTATATATTTAATGATCCATTACTGACAATCAATTGACAACAACAAACTAAATCAAAATATAAATGTTAAATAAAAGACTTTTAATTGCTTGTTATACATAAATTAGCATGACAATATTGCATTAAAAGCAATTAAAACAAAACCGCATTTCACTGGCTGCAAAAAATATTATTGGTAATAATTTGACTATAAATAATGATTTAATGGCTAAGAAAATAATCAAAATAAACAAAACAAATAAACAAACATTTGCAGACTGCTGTATGTCAGTTTTTAAGGTGTCAGTCTAATTACAAATTTCAAAGTGACATTTCTGGCAGTTCATTTGTTTTTGTGAACAAATCCTCAGGACCTTAAAAACACATCAGACAGATTTAAAGACTTATGGGCATATTTAACACTTGGATCATTACAAACAAAGTGTACTAAGCCTTTAAGAATGTTGTACAAAATTATGTTGACATTTTCAAAAAGTATTATGGCAAAAAATAAAAATGAACAATTACTAAAGTAACATGACAAAGAATTATGATAAACAGTTACTAAAAGCTTTAATTGGCTGGATATTTTCATTGACAGAAATCTATCTCGGGGCAGCACAGTGGCTTATTGCTAATCTATCTCCAGAAGGTATGTAATTCTGTTTACATTTCATTATGAAAATATCAAATTCAATTATACAAAATCATTAGTTCAGTATAAACAACAGAGGTAAGGACAATAGAAAGTCTAAAGTTACTGTGGAAACAGAAACAAGGGGTTGGGTTTGGGGGTAGGGTATAATAAATAATATTATCTTTGTAAGAAAACTACTGTGTCTATGAGAGGTACTTACTAATCTAGCTTTAAAGCGCTGTTTGTGTCTTGGCAGGGTGTCATGATGGAGTACTCTAATTAAGATCTCATTCTGAGGGATGCTTTCCTGTGTGCACACAGCTGATGTGCCAAACAGGATAAAAAGGCAATGACATCCCATTTCCTCACTCTCTATTTATCTTTCTATGTAACATAATAGAAAAATAAAACTGTGTGACCTCAAAAATGTAACTTTACTGTATATATTATATACATATATATGTATATACTATATACAATACTATATATGAATACTTATAATTATATTATATATCTGAATCATATAGATTAGGGGAGGCAACAAATGGAGCTGTTTTCAGGTGTGACAATTATTGCCATACTCATTCAAAACAATTCAATTCACATTTATCTGCATTTCAAAGCTACTCTACAGAAATGAAAGTTGTCAGACAATTGTGTTATTAGAATTGATTATAGAATTGTACAGGTCCAAGATGGCACAGATTAAGCGGCTAATATTGTGTATGTATTTAAGCAGAAGTAATGATCATCCCAAGTCCTCACAGAGGTCAGCAACATCTCATACAATGCAAACAATGATAAGCATCTCCAACAATGCATACAATGATAAGCAAAAAAATCAAATAATTAGCATAGATGCTGTTTGTAATATTACTAGCAAAAGAAAAGTTTTAGATTTATTTCTGATGTAATTGAAATGCAAGGTTATGAGATGCATTATGTAAACGCTTGGCTAAAAAGATGTCTTTAATCTAGATTTATATTGTGGGAGAGTGTCTGCTTCTGAACAGTGTCAGGAAGGCTATTCCAGAGTTCCCTTCCTTTAGTGGACCTTGAGATTCAAGGTATTACCAAAATAAAGTTTTGTGATCTTGGCATGTTGGCTATGATAAGTGTAATTAGCTCTTCCTGCCCTATGTTTGTAAAGAATACTCATATTCTTAATGCCTTAAAGCTGTTTTTTCCAAAAGCACATTGAGGGATGTGCTATATATGCTTAGTGTGAGAAACACACTATATTAGTTATTTCCTATATTAGCTAGTAGTACCTTTAAACTTGCATATTTGCATATGTAAGTCACCCACACACAAGCACCAAAATTGGCTAATCATTTCTCCATTGAGGGCTGTTCCTCTCCCCTGCTCTCCTTTCTTCCTGGTTCTCCCTGTCTGTGTACAGTATGTGATAACTCTGCCATCAATTTCATCCCCCACCTGACCCTGTCCAGCTGTTTTTGATAAGGTGGTGCTAGATGATTGAGGTTTTAATGTATGCTGGTAGCAGGGGCTGTGACCTCCCTGTGTGCTTTAGCAGAGAAAATGAGCTGTAGAACATACAGAAACAGAAGCTGCGTGTGGTAAAATATGATGTCCACAGGCTCTTTCAACCCATCAAGAGGATTAGGACCTTGTTATTCCACGCTACATTTTAGGGCCGAGAAAGACACAATGAATTCCTGCTATCATAGAACTTCTGTAAATAAGGTTTCAGTCTAAACTGTTTCATATGAAAGGGGTACAATTTCTGTGTTAGTGGAGTCTGGATCATATCGTCCAGTGTCTAGTTAAGAACCACACATTTTCCACAACTTTTTCATTGGCTTCAGTTTAAAAAAGAAACTTTCAAAAGCTTGACTCTTGAGAGGATAAAAAAATGCCAGCATCAAATCTAAATTCCATCAGCAAAATGCATTCAGCTTTGAAATTTTGTTTTCCTGTATAATTCACAACTTTATATGCTTGTACAGACCTGACAGCCATAAAAAGCGTCCAGTGAAGACCAAGAGGATGCCGTGGTGACTTCACATACCCAGCCGAGGCCTTTCTTGGGTGGCTGAACAGGTTTCCTCCGCTTGTTTTTCCATCATTAATCTTTGTGGTGACAGCTTTATTACCATGTCACAATTTTTTAAACTGAACCAAAACCTCTACACTAAAAGCACTCAAAGAACTTGTAGTTATAGAAGGACAAATGTTGAATGTGTGTGTCAATGTGTTCTTCCACTAAATGGATACAGGATAGGCAGATGTCACGCAGAAGAAAGGAAAACTATCTGGTTTGAGGACTGCAGCTGAAGCCACCGTTCACAGATGATTCTGACATCTGCGAGTGTGTCCCAACAGTGGCCTGCTGCTTACATTGTCAGATACAACCGAGCCTTCTGGGTAGAAAAGCAGCTTTAATCAAACACAAAGACACATTGAAACCAGCTTGTCAGCTTGTTGGTATCTGCCTTAAGAGTTAAGGAATACCTCACCCAAAACTAAACATTCTGTCATTATTTACTCACTGTCATGCCGTTCCAAACCCATATGTTGTTTCTTCAGTGGAATTTACAGTGGGAATTTTGAAGAATTTTGAAATAAATCTTATGTGATATACTGTCTATACTGATGTAACTTTATATAACAATAACAAACTGTCAAGCTATAAACCCAAAAGCACTATAAAAGGTGCTCATCATTCAAATGACTAGCGCACCGTAAACGTGGTATCTAAGACACCGGCTTGACATATTACTCACGTACGACCGCCAGCACAGGAGCCATATATGAGTTTAGAGAGAAAATGGAAGTTTATTAGTGAATAATAATGACTTGTTTCTATAATGCTTTTCACTTTTTTTCATTCCAGATTTATAATGTAAATCCCCCTACAAAATTCAAGTTTGGGCCATCTGATCTTTACGTCATTTACTTTAGTTGTATAACAAGCGATTTGATCAAAATGTAATATGCAATATAACAGACAGAAAGCAAGCAAGGCAGTTTGATTGTGTTTTCTCACTCACTCATATGTCTGAGATACAGAGACGTGTCGCAAAGGACGCAGCTGTGGTTACCCAATCCAGTCACATCTCTCAGCAAATTACACTGCTTATTACCCCTCAGTGTGGCAGAGCAACTTTAAATCATACAGAGTTATGAGAACACAGCAGAGGAGAGCACTTAGCAGAGAGGTGAGATTTCAGCCACAGCCTCAGGGACAGATCTCTGCCTGCTGGTGCACCTGGACAGCACACTATTCAAATGACAAAAATCAAAGTAAAAAAATAAAAGGGACTTGGATGAAAAATATGCAGGCAGACCCAAAAGGGTTTGATACAAACTCGCAGATGTGCACATAGAATATAAAACAAAAACATATTCAGTCACCTTTTTATTGATGTCACAATGCATACAATGATAATTATGGTATGGTATTATTTCTTTCATTCATTTAGTGTTAATTGGTTCCACATTATCAAATTTTATGCTCATGATCCCAAGGAGATGATGTGCCTTAACACACAGCCTACTCTACAATATACATTAATTGTCATGCCTAGTAAAAACACGGAAATTGTATATCTTAATGTAAAATATTTTGTAATATCTATCAGGCCATAAAGATAAGCAACAGTTACTACTGTTATACTACTGTCAAATTGTGCTGTCATCACTTTTCAGTACAAAAACCAATATCAATTAAATTAGATTCAATAAAAAATATCTGGTAAATCTGTTAAAAAAGATGTAATATTTCTTGATTTGTATGTAAACAGTACAACGCAAATTTACAACAGTCACCTCTGACAACTATTCCAATACATTTAAAGCATGGGAAACCACACAAACAGTCCTTAACCTTACATGCTGTGATGAAAAAACATCCCCTGCTTGCCAGAAATCTTTTGGCCAGAAAGAGTTTGGTAACGTGGTTGAACACAGAAAATTTCAGGTTCTGTCATCATTTGTGTGCAGTTACATTAGCATGCTCTCTCTGCATGGACAATTTCAAATTTGTAGTCCATATTCCTGCCAAAATTATTTCAAGAAAAAAATGAAGAGATTGTTATGTCTTTCTGATTGTCAAAAAACTTTGGTGGTTAAATAGAGGCACATGTGCTCAGACAAACACAATCTTCTACCCGGTCAGAAACTAATATAAGCAGCATGTATGTAACAGGTGAATAAATATAATAAATTAGCAAATAAATAAGTAAATTAAGCAGCTGTTGGAAAGCCAGGCAGTAGGCTATGGCAAAAGCTCAACATTTTTGTACCTAAGACTAAAACACTGGTTAAATGTTTTTAATATACCATTGAACAGGAACGATTAAAATAATAAGTATTTATTCTTACAATTAATACAATTGTCTTGCTGTTCAAATAAAAAAAAATTCTTTAGGCTCTAATTCTTAACAATTTGTGTAAAGATTTTCCCCCTGAAAAATAAACGTTTAAATAGCAGTAATTGGCAAAATAACTCCCTTGAGATGTGCAGGGGAGTTCGGTTCTTGTTCAGTGCTCTGTTGGGCAGGATATTAACAAAGAGGCTGATAATTCACTACTAAACCAGAGATACTGCACGTTTGTATGCGCTACTCCTGCGGTCCCCGTTGAGAGTCCTTAAACCTGCAGTTATGAAGGATCATTAGCATTCAAATGCATTTCAATCAAATCTTTTTGTTTACCAACTGCTGAGAGGAGAACTCCTGCAATGCCTTGAGGGGGTGAAATGGAGGTTATGAGCTGTATTGGGATAAGTGTGGGTTTGCTTCATTAATTTCTATGAGATTTTGTATTTTTTGAAATATAAAGATGAGCTCCCCCAAAAGACAAGTCATTTACTCATCATCATGAAGTATACAATGAAGTCTACAACAGTTAATCAAATCTGATTGGACGAGGAATTCCAGGAGTGCCGAGAAAGGACCAGGGCTGTGTTCCTCAAAGGCATTGTGATCATTGATTCTATGATATTCTTAGTCTCATGATGCTTTTGAGAGTAACTTTAACTGTTTTTGTATAATAATTTTTGATTGAACTGTTTATTAAATAATAAAGTAATTTTTGAAATAATATTATGAGTTACCAAAGTTATTGATTTCCTCAACAGACATATGACGACAGACACAGGTAGTAACAAACGTTCTCCCACTTACCTTCTCTGACTGAGTTAACCTGATTTTAATTGAGGCTTGGATGCAACTTTTGGAGGCATCAGAAGATCCACAGAAAAATTTTTTAAGCCATGGCTTAATAAAATTCCTCAAACAAAAAGATAGTCTACATTTTTCTGACATGGGCTATAAAAAGTAGTATATCAGAACATATTAAACAGATGTACATCTATCTCACATGACTTCTTTTTTAATCGCATGAAATATCTACCTTGACTAAAGTCTGTCAAGGGAGGAAATTAGGGTAAGGTTCACGCGACACTTCTATAGGAGTGATCATTATCAACCATTTCCAAGATCTGTCTGTTCCTATTGATTTAATATCTTTGTCTTTTGTCAGATGGAATGCCAACAGTACTTGAAAGCACTGTTATTTTAGTCAGAAAGTTGGCAAACAAGACTATAATGATGGTACACCATGCAGGAGAACAAGAAAAGTAGCCTCAGTTACGGTATTCAAATAAAGGTCAGAATAAATAAAGAGAAGTGCTGCAAAAAAAAGCAGCACTCACAGACATTTTTATATGGATAGCACTCGGTTTGGCAGAGGATTATGCACAAAAACACAGATGTATTTACTTCATATGTGTTGACATCACAAAGTCGGTCTGCTAAACACGCATTACTCGACCTCCTCGGGGAAAAGTAGGCCTATTCAAACTGAAAAAAACACATTTGGCACAGCAACCATTGCTGAATGTTTGAACTCAATGGAGTTCTGAGGTACTGAATAAAGCACACAGTATCTTAAGAGGAAAACATTTGTGAAGCGCCCTTTCATGAAAAGCTGGACAGGCTTCATAAAGGTGAGTGTGAAATGTGTATTCATGTAGAATGTTCCAGTTAGTCCCAAAAAGAAACATGATGTTCAAGACCCCCGTCTTTCAACAAAAATAAAGCAAAAGAACGGTGCAAAAAGAGAAATCACAAAGTTCCGAATATGAGATGAAATAAAATGGAGTAAAACATCTTGGTATTTGATATAAATCAAGGTCATTTTGCACTTGTGAAAATGCTTCATCTCAGTTTATCACAACGATTCTGTTTCTATGGTCCCAGATGACTTCCATGTGAATTCGCAGTGTGTCTACCAAAAACAATTTAATGGTGCAGGAGCGAATCTCAAGAACTTTGAATTTTTATGAAAAAGAGAAAGCAAAAAGCTATGACAACTTCATCTAACCTGAACTTCGTCTTTCGTGAGGAAGGTTAGTGCAAGAACATAGAAATATTTGAATCAATGATAAAACAAACATTCCACTTACTACATGAGGTAAATGAGACACCAAGCCTTTATTTGAAATCGATGGTGAAGTCAATTTGTCAGTTTTGGTAGTTCAAGAGGGCCCCCCCCCGGGTTGAGGATGCAGCTGTCTCTGTGTTCTTTCTGGCATCTGTGATCTATTATCTGCTGTGCCAGAGAGCTACTGCTTCATAATTGCTATTTTCTGAGAAAGAGTGGAAAACAAACTGAATAAAAGGAATGAGTGAATTAGTACCATAACAGTGAGTTACAGGCAAACAAAGGCCTGTGTGTGCCAAAAGATTGTGTTTTTATTCATCTGAAAATAAAAAAATTAATTCAATTACTCAGCAAAAACAACACTAATTGATAACGTGAACATGCTATCGTTGAATCTTTGATGCTGTTTTTAGTGATGTTTTAGAGTTTATAAAAAAGAGGAATTTTCAGCATCTCCCAAGTATCTACACAACATCATTTCATCATTTCTGTGAGTTTTTAGACCAGAAAAAAATGTGTTTAAAGATTTACAAACAAATTTACCCTACCACCTGTTTTTTAATTACCATAAGGACACATACCTATGGTCTGTACCCACTTTATTTCTGAGGAAACACAGACAATTCCCAATTCCCAATTCGGCCCCTTTTATTCATATGCCAGAGTGACCCATCAACAATAAGAAAAATCTGGCCTCACTTCAGATTGACCGATAATGCGACTGAAAAACAAGTATTCAGTTTCACAGGCTGAATGAAGTAGGAGCCAAGCAGCTGTTCTCCACTTACATGGTTTTGAGCACAAAGAAACAGTAAAATTTGCTCATCAGAAAGAAATGAAGGGTTAGTCTCAAATATTCTCTGGTAAATCGACAGCAAGAGGAATGTTCTCTTCAAATGCAGATTAATAAATGGATCTAGACGTGTGAAGAAATATTTTTGGACAGCTTGATTTTAGAGTGATGGTAGTTTATTTAATTGATTCGAATTCGCAGTGCTCACATCATTTGCCCACAGAATCAGGTTGTTAGGAAAAATTATTTTTCATTCATACATTCCCCACTGTCAAATGCTTCGCACTTGATTGCTCTGTATAGCTAATTACTATAACAAAGAAGATTATGAAAGATATGAGGAATAAATGTATTTGGATAATTTGCAAAAGGTCACAGTGAGGACTAAGGAAAGCTCAGAGCAGTACAGAAATAAGTGAAACACACACACAAAACAGCTACACACCACTGAAGGTCCATGTGTGGGGTTTTGTGCGTACTCCTGAGATTATCTTTTCTATTTTAAATCACAAAGTCCTGGAAAAACAGGAGAATGTGACAGGTGTTCCAGCAAAGTGTGTTTTTCTGTTTATGCTTATTTAGCTGACAAGCTGCCCTATTTTTCAGGCATATTCACTTAGATTATACTGTTAGTTCTAAAAAAACCACACAGTATAATTTTCCTCAGCTTCTACCTCATTCCCCCTCATTCTTATTAATTGGCGTCATGCTTTAGTAGTTAACCCTTGGTTATGCACAGCTAAAATATAATTAATTTTCTGTTTGTAAACTGTTAATTGCTATCTATCTTTTAGCATGAGCTTCATAATTAGAGGCACTTGAGAAGCTGCTGAAGTTTATTTTTTCTGCTCAAGCACACATAAGAAACATTATGCTAATTTCTGTCATACAGAATACAGCCTAAGAATTATGACTATTGTCAAAAATTGAGGTGAGTTTGGGAGGGTGAATCTTATTATGGTTAGTGACTTATTAGGGTTAGTGAAAACTTTTTTTATTTTACTCTTGAACAATAAAACTGCCCATTGTGTTTGTTACAGAGCAGAAATTAGTATTTGTAAATTGAGACTATTTAACTATATATATATATACAGTATATACATATATATATGTACACACACATATATGTGCTTAAATACATTAACACATTGACACAAGACACAGAAATAGATCTATGCTATTCACACAGATACAAACATTGAACAGATTAACACTATTTTATATTTTTTACAATTACTTAGCAAATATCAAGCATCGCACAATAATATTCAATTAAATTCAATTTTATTTATATAGCGCTTTTACAATGTAACATTGCTTCAAAGCAGCTTTACATAATAAACAAAGAATAATAATAAAACACAGAACAAATGTCAGACATGTTAATGGTATTATTGTAAACAATATGTGTGGGACTAATTACATATACTAGGCCTATAGTATGTTTGTGAACAAAGAGCTGACTGAACCGATAAAGCCACAAAATTGTTGAGCAAAATATATGCATTCCACCTTACATAAGGATGGCATAAAGTAGACACAATCTCATGGGACAGGGTTATAAGGGATTTGCAATAGTACCATGAACTACACAACATGCAAAAGCAACATACATACATAAAATATATACAGTAAAATATTGGACGTTTACAATTTACAAAACAAAACCCTAGGCTAAGGTAGACGTCAAATATTAAGAAGCAGTATATAATATACAGTATACTTGTTATAGTTATAGTTATAAGTTATAAGATACTACTTTATGATATTATACCTTTATGATATTATATATCTTATAATATTAAGAAGGTTAATTAGAACAGTAAGTTAAATAACACCATGATGCCAATTATACTCTTGAATTGATTCAGAAATAAGTGATTTAGAATGATCACTGCCTATGTTGAGATCCAGTCCAGCTACATCTAAATGACTACATCTAAAATGTAATTGTGCACAAACAAAACTAAATACTTCAGCACAAATTTGAACTCAAAACTGAAATCAATCAAGTCCATAACGATGCATTATATGACCAGATTTTTCATCAAACTCTTTGTCTCTGTGGGCTTCAATGGGTTTCGGTCCTTTTTATTTATGTGCCCTATTGTTTCGGTATCCAGTGTTTGAATTATGGATGGAGGTCATGTTTTGTTCTGTTTAATCAGAAATAACATTACGGTCTCCATGGTATCCAGTGGAGTGGGGTAGTGTGTGTTTTGTGTAGGGGTGGAGGCTTATAAACAAGCTTCATGTGTGAGGACAGCAATTTAGCGCTCTTCATTTTTTTCTGCCTGTCCCACTCTCTCTTTTCTATCCCTTTCTCTTTCTCTCAGCCCTTTGAACATGGCCTTGGATTTGTTAAGAGTTGTGGGAACAGCAGGGTTCTGAATAGGTGGCCTTCACTCTCTGGTGCTCTGTGTGGCCCTCATCCACATGGAGCGGAGCCAAAAAGAGCTTTGAGCTTTCAGTATCATTCCTGAATGGAAGAGAGAAAACAGACCCCGGGAACAAGAGAAGGCCCATCTATGGGCCCCTACTGTAATTAGTTATCTTTTTACCTGGAAACCTTCTTGCACGCTCTGCATGTTCTTTTGTGAGCAGTTCAGATGCAGCATAGAGTTTCGGGGCTGTTTTTTCTCACTCTTGTCTCATTTGTACTACTGGGGCCACAGAGCGGGATCAGCAAGAAGCTGATTTGTGTCTTAATGAGGCAGGATTTAATTGCTGTTTAGAGCGCTGACAGTTATCAGGACCCCGTGTGGCAAGCGCCCCCCAGTGGACGCCAATTAAATTACATAGCTGTAAATTTTGTTGTTACTACAGGTTAGTTGAAGGAGTGTAATACAATAATATACAGATTTATAAAAAGCTGCAGGCAGTTTCTGGAGATGTTGTAGCCTCTGAGACACAAAATCAGCAAAGACCTGGGAAGAAGTGAGAAAAGAATAAACCAAACTATAAATAAATTCAAATTCAGATACTATAAATAATGTGTTTACCTAAAGCTGCTTGTAAATAAACTCAATTAGTTTAAGAAAACACGAAATCATTTGAAATTCATGCAGTATAATTTGATTTTTGGCTATTTTGCCAGATCAGAACTTACAGTAAAGTATAACTCAACATATTTTCTTAAGTAATTTAAATATACTAAATATTACTAAATAATATTTTCCTAAAAATTTCTTGCCAGAGACAAACTTATTTTTGTTAAGAACACACTTTTCTGTTCAACAGAAACACTAATGTCCAAAAACTTTAGCGGGGCCTACAAACTTCATACAGAATAGCCTGCAAAGCGTCAGGGAAAACTCGCTCGCCATGCACAACAGAGACCAGAAGCGCTCATCAGAAATTCATTTTCCACAGATGAAATGACTAATGGGCCAGAAGGCTGGGGAGAGATGGTAAATGAATAAAAACAACCTTGCAGCAGGAGAAATGTGCTGGCGGATCTTGTATTAAGCAGAATGGGAGTGTAAAGCAAGCATGAAATGAAGGCAGGCAAGCAGCATTCAGCAGTCTGGGTGGAAAGTAGGTCAAATATTCTCGATGCAGCTCATTTCAGGATTTAATTCACTGTTAATCCGTTTCCTGTAATTTCCATATGTAAACATTGCAAGTTACACATCTAAGGGGGAGAGTGAAATTAAAAACTATTTGTTCGTAATAGATACTGAAGACTAAGTACTTAGGTACACTGAAAGGTAATAAGAATATATGTCAAGATGAGAATGATTCCAGGGGCCTGGAGGTGCAGGAGGCCCAGAATACAACAGTAGTATGTTATAATATAAAAGGCCCAGAGCAATATACAGTAAGAAGGCCTAGAACTTCTAACTACAGTTCAGCTTACAGAATTCTGACACCAAAGAACAGACGATTGTCAGTCATTTGTACCTGCAGCAGTTCACAGGGTTCGACACACTGTCATTTTGGAAGGAACTTTTAGCATTTAATATTTATTAGCAACCATATATTAATTTTACACATTATGGAAGTAAAGATCTGTTCTAAAATTAATTACTTTAAGCATTTACACAGTTTCAACAAACATGCTGAGGAGATTTGTACCATTCCAGCGTGCCAATGAAAAATGCAAGTAGACATGGCCCGTGCCACAGGCGCCATGCATAATCTATGACCTCACGCGCATAAACCGGTGCCCAGCCATGACTGGATGGTTGCTGTCTGATGCCATGCCTGTTGGAGTTAAGAGTGTTCCTACAGCTACCGTGAATGGAGTTTCCCTTACCAGTGTTGGCTGTATTTTTATGATGATAACTGCCTGTTGAGGAGGCAAATCTACATTCAATATGATTAAAATAAAATAAATAGGTTTTACAAACACCTTTAAAGGTCTTACAATTGATCATTGTAATTCTGCTTGGGCTCAGAAGGGAACCACAGTTCTGAAAAGCGATTTCAGACAGGCATTATACCCAGAGAGACCAGCAGCAAGACTTAATAAAGCTTTTCTGTCAATTTCCATGATTAGCGTATGCTGGTATTGGACACCAAGGCAGTTAATTGCAATTCCCCAACCCCTGTTACTTTACCTTAGCAAAGAATGAGCCAAAGTTTCTACCCCTTTAGCATCTCTGGATAAAGTTGAAAGTTATTGTCACGCTCTACTTGGTTTTCCCATTTCATCAGCAAGCTTAGTGAATCTCTCCCACGCCAAGTTCTCAAGCTAAGCTCTTCACATCTGGCAGAGCAGCCACATCTCAAGCAAACATTTGGGAGTTTTAGCTTCACTATCAAGTATAAATTGACAAGTAGCTTCTTTCTTGTTATCGCTAAAAACAGGATGGTTTTAAGTTGAGTGGCACCAGCTGGGAAAACAACATTACTCAGTACACCTCAAGGAATTACAAATGCTGTGGTGAATGGACAATCTCACCCAGTAGTCTAATATAATTAAGCAGTATAGGTTAAATCAGACATAGCAGATATTCTCCCAACTAACAGGAAACTTTCTTAAAACTTTGACTAACGTTCTCTAAAAGTTTTCTCTAAGTTATCAAAAACGTTCTAAAGTAACATTAGTAGAATGTTTTTTAATGTTATATATTTTATATACCACAAACAAAGTTCTTAGGTTGTTAGTGGAATGTTTTACAAATGTTACAGTATAAAGAAGTTTGAATTACATTCTCATAACCAAACAATAACGTTAATATACCAACTAAGAACAGCTAACAACATTATAAATAACATTTGTAATGTTTTTGATACTTAATGAAAACGTTCTGAACCTAAAACTGTTAGCAGGGTTAAAGCTGGAAGCTTGAGATGTATTTAGTTCATTGAAGCTGCATTGCTTTGTCATTGCAGTGTTTGTGTGTGTGTGTGTGTGTGTGTGTGCTGGACAGAAGGAGGCTGTTTGTGTGTGCTGGAAGATGTGTGAGGTTTTATGGTCCTGTATGGCATGAGCAATGACCTGTCAGACCAGGAGAGAGAGGCAGCAGCTGGGACATGATGTGGCCAGAGTGAAAAATAAAACATGGAGCAGTGTTGGCTTTTTTCATAAGAAAGAAACAGGAAAAGGACCAAACAGCCGATTATAAAAAGACTCATCCACAATAAAACATCAGGATTGATGTTTTGCTTTAAAGGTGTTAGGAAATTATATTTTTGTTATCATACAATTAGTTCCATTCCTCTAATTTGATTGGACATGCCACATTCTAAGTGTGATTATAAAAAGATTTAGCTTGCTTTGCAGGTTTGTCTGCAATATAAGTTGATATTAACACCGTGATTATAAAACTGTTATAATATAAAATCAACAGCACTTAGAATAGTACTGTTGTTCATATTAGTATTGCTTTGATTTGGAGGTAAACACATCCGTGCTCGCATTCAGTATAACAAGACAATTGCAAGGGTGATATTACTTAATTCTTTTGCATACTACTCTGTTCTGCATTCTATATGATGGACACTTGGATAAGTGCTGCCAATATACTTTGGTAGCTTAGTCTAAACTGCAGCTTTGATGGGTACTTTATATGAAGGTGTCAATTTTTCATCTGTTTTCAGCTTTAGTCTCAGAGTAAAAAACAATTCGAACCTACACTGTGGGCCCTGCTCACAATTTTTGATGACTCACAATGTCTTACAAACATGCATGAGCAGTCAGCATTTGGTTGAAGTATGCTGGGGTGAGTGACTGAGGTCATCTATATTTGACAGCTGGTCTTTTATGACACTAATATTGCACAAGTTGTCACTCTGGAACCACAGACTATGTAACGCATTTAAAATTCAGCCGAATCCATTAAATCTTGATGCCTTCACAAGAGAATACGCATTTTTTTATTTAAAAGGGAAAAACATGCCATCTGTGATTCAGATTTTGTCACTGCCACAGTACACTCTCACTGAAAAGATGATATGTGACAGGTTTTACCTCACTCCTGGTTTTGTATATATCAAAGATCTTTAATATGAGGGAAAACAAATAAAAGCTATTTTCACAGATCTAAGCATTTTTACAGTCACACTGTTGCACTAATGAGGTGTTTGTGTGTGTAACTAGCTGAACGTATCTCTCATGTGTAATAATACTTTTCTATTATGTATCACAAGTAAATTGTGTGAAACATGGAAAATGCCCTCTGGTGGTTGCTTTTTTAGACAACCATTGGACTGTTATGATTGCTAGTATAGCAAGTCAATTGGAATCTCTTCCATAGCAACAGTCCTTCATGGCAACAACTATCTTGAATAGAAGATTGTCATTATGGTCTGCCGCCCTCTCAAGAGAGACGTCAGTTAAAGTCTTTCATTTTGAGAGGGAGACTATAGCTACTGCAGAAACAGCTAGAAACCAGCCACAATATTAACCATTTCATTTTTTCATTGATTTAATTTATAGCAAACAGACAGAACTGTTATAAAATTAAACAACATCATAAATTAAATATGAAAGGAAGAAGCCAATGTAAAAGTATGATAAGAATAAATAAACAGTCTGAGGGAAACTAACTGAATTGTAATGTTTATTCAGAGTCTCAGAGGTGTATAAATTATAAAGGTTCATTTTCAGCCTCACCATGTTTTGCTTTGATTAGGCCGGATGGTTGATTTTAGATTCTGATGGTCTGTCACACATGGGGCTACACAGGCTGGTTTAGGTGGGGGTTGTGGAGAAACAGGAACTCTGGGTGACTTTAGTCTTCAACAAAATCACATTTTCTGCAGCACACTCTTGTAGTCTTATTTTATGACCCTGTTTTGCTGCACTTTTGAAGGTTTTGCAGAAATTACTGATAGAATCTGGGTTGCATGTGCACTCCAGTTCACTTATACAGAGACTGGAGTCATTTGAGACATTATTCAAAATGTACTGATGTTATTGCTTTGGGAATGTGTGGCACTTTAGTGTCTTTGTGAGAAATTTGCTAACAGCTCTTTGTCCACGCAGAGGAGTTCCATCTTCACTGTGCTATACTTTGATTTGACTGATTGGATGATACAAAGTACACTGTAACCTTTTCATTTTGATGCACTGGAAAATTATTATCCCATCTTAGTTTAATTTAAATCTCAAATCTTAATCTTAACTATTATTGATATCACAGACTAACAGATTCATATCTTCACAGGACTGGTAGTGAGTAGCCTCAAAATTACATAATTTAAAGGAAGATAAAAAATAGATAAAAATACATTAAAATTAGTCTGGTACACATTAAAGGAATATGTTTCATAAAAATTCAGTTTCTTAGTATTTGATATACTGCCCCTTAGCAGGCACTCAAGCTAGCAGTCTTGTATTTGAGTGGACTTGATTCAGGAAAATAGGAGAATGTTAGTGCGTTATTCCTAACGGATTGTCAATTTCAGGGAGAACATTTAAGAAAAACATTCACAGGATTTGGGATAAATGCTTAACTCTTAAATAAACTCTTTAACACTAGGTCCTACACCTTCAAACGCAGCATTTTAAAAGCAAGCTTTCACAGATTTTTAATCCTGAGACTGTTTATGGCTGTCAAGACAGACAGGGGAAAAACATGCCTGGTTTTGACATTTAAGCACAGAAATCAAAGAGTGATAAAGGCAGCGGCCGACCTAATGCAAAAACTGTGTGAATGACATCACATAGACAACAGACGCTGGGAAAATCACTGTCTGGCTACTAGAGTCTGAGTGGCATGAGAAATCACTGAGCGAAGGGAAAGGCATCAGTAAGGCATCTCCTGCAGTGCGGGAGGCTGACAGCTCACTCTGCCCCCCACTACGCTGGACAGAGAGAGAGAGAGAGAGAGAGAGAGAGAGAGAGAGAGAGAAAGATACTCAATCGAATCAGGAAGCTGTATGTTTTGTGGTTATGATGCTGCAACTAAAAACCCTTACATACAAGGGCCAATATAGAAGACATAGCAATGATATAATAAAAAAAAGCCTGCTTGTCACAAAATACCTTAGTAAGCAAATATATCAGCAAATGTATATTCATATTAATTTTACATAAAAAATCTTTTCTCAGGAGCTGTTTGTGGACTTTCACGTTTTGAGTGATTTATTTTTATTATCGGTTGGTTTTTGTATTACAGTATAAAATGGGCAGAAACCCAATTAGTTCTCATGAGTGACAGTTTTTGTAATGACTTTCTGGCAAATGGACTCCTGTAAAAATTAAATGAACATTAAGAAGCTATTAAGAAACTCAAATATGCTCAACAGTACTGCTTGAAACACTTTAACTGTATTTCTTAATCATGCTTCTGGGGCCCTCAGCACTGCACATTAGATGTCCCATTAATCTGACACATGATAAAATCGGAACAGAATTCTGCCCAGTATACTTTTAAATAGTTCTTGAAAGAGTATGCATTCTTTGACAAGAATTATTTCAAACTGCAACATTGTTGTCACTTGACATCACATTGCATGTAAATAGAATCCAGTTATCTGCTAAAATAATATATAGTTATTTTACATATTTTGCTCAGTTTAGTGTAAAAAATCAGGGCGCGCAAAATTTCTAAATTCCTGTTAGCCCTTCGGGCGGGCACTCTTTAGATGAAATGAATTTAGGTAGCCCAAATAAAAAGTACATTATTTGTAATGTAGAATATTGTAAAGGAGACAAAACATCATGCAAAAACATTTATAAAACACAAATAACAACAATCATATAAAATAATCAAATTACAATCATCAATGCAAATATTTGGTTTTAACTTAACTGAAACTTCTATGAACTTGTAAAAACAAAATAGAACATAATTCAGTCTGTGTCAGATTCTTAATTTGAAATATGCCACTGGACGTTGAGGTCATGGCATCTCCTTCATCAGCTTTCTCCATCTGAGCATCGGTCTCCATTTCAGAACTGAAATACCAGCGTAAATCGATGCGCCTCTTATTTTCAAACACGCGCGATTTTATCTCTACTGCGCACGCGCCCTCTATCACATTTTTAATCTTGCTGCTGGAGATTTCACTTGTCACGTGAGGACAGTTATGACTGACAGAATGAGCGTCACTGATACACAGTTCGCGCGATCGCGAATTAAAATGAAAGTTGAAAGCGAGCGCGCATTCAATAGCTATTTCAATACCACACATATTGATAGTGCCTCCCCGACGCCCGAAAATTACATACAACAGTGTCCCGACCAAATTTGTCAGAGAATGCAAAAGCACTGCAATATATTTTTCCTCATAAGATAGTCCGTCGGGCAGGGCGGAAATACATTTTGGTAGACCGACTGAATGAGACAATAGCCTCGGGACGTCAGGCTAGCGATTTTGCGACCCCTGGTAAAATGTCTAAACTTATCAAATAAAGAATCAAAAGATGTTAATAAAGCACAGCTGTAATCACATCCAATCAAATACAGAGTCAAATGGATTGGGGGAGTTGTGGCCTACTGGTCAGAGAATCGCTGGTTCAATTCCCAGCACTGACAGGAAACAATTGAGGCGGCCTTGAACAAGGCACCTAACCTTTGGGTGTGTTCACAACTTACTACTCCTATGTGTGTGCATGAACTGGATGGATTAACTGTAGAGAACAAATTCAGAATACAGGTCACCATGCTTGGCCTGCACTTGCTTCACTTCTTTTGTGGGATTTTCATATACTACAGCAACAGCGTTTATTCTAATTCAGAAGCAGAACTATGAAACACCCCTTTGCTAATGTAAGACAGCAAACATTCCAACATCATAGGATTTCATGTTGTTTCTTGTAGGTCAGTGTCCTACAGAGTTTAGCTTCTGGACAATGGCCCTTTAAAGGCAGAGTTTGACATCCCTGGTGTAGATGTTTCACCCATTGTGTAATATCTTTGAAAACCAAAAGAATATACGCGTGTAGTTAGTTTACGGATGCCATAAAGTTAGAGACACACACACGCACCACGTGCTGTAAAACGCTTTACTTCGACAAAGCAAAATAAAGCATAAAGTAACTGTTTGCTAAAATATATTTACTAAAATGAACACTAAGATTAATATGCATACATAAATGTGCAAACAGGTTTTTAAAAGGATTTTAAAGGACTTAATGTAAAACCACTTGACCAGAGTACTAGTGCGCCACTGCAGTTTAAACAAGACTAAAATTAACAACTTTATGAGTACAGCGGACTTGGTAACAGATTTCAAGGCACACACTATCTTAACATCAGCTTCCACAAAGACTCGTGTCCAGTTTTAACATGTCCAGTCTTTGGCTACATCTATGAAAGAAACCACGTCAGTCCTTGTACTCGGTGTATTTCTTAGCTGATCCGTGAACTTTGTTGGCCGGGTACTTGAGTCGGTTGAGGGCCATTTTGCGCAAAACAGCTTGAGGTAAATCAACGTGGCATTTCTCGGCAAGTTCAACAAGATAAATCAACACATCGCTAAGCTCCTGGGCCAAGTGCTCCCGCTCCGGTTCCGTCCAGTCCGGCAGACCCTCTGCTACCTCCCCGCGCCACTGAAACAGCTCCGACACCTCCCCAACCTCTCCGACCAGCGCCAGCAAAAGATTCCGGGGCTGGTGGAACTGGTTCCAGTTCCTCTCATCGGTGAATTCTGCCTGCATGCGTCGGATGTCTTCAAGACAGGGCTCGGTGCTGAAAGTGAATCGATCAGTCTGTTGATGCTCAATGTCTTCAGTCCCTTTAGCAGCTACTGAGTGATGGCTGTCGCTTTCGCCGTTGTGCTTGTGATTGTGAACATCGGATACGGCGCCGTTTTGTTGCATGGCCATTATATCAGACAAATGATAAGCCGTTTCCCAAAACCAAAAACCGCTCAATAAAGTTCAATATTAGGCAAGACCATGCGTGAATCTCCCGCCACCAAACGCTCCACCTGAATTCGCGGATTCTTAATGACGTCATAAGAAACCACCGGAAGTATGCCTGAGCGCCACTGGCATTGTGGGAGTGGATGTTTTTTGCGATTTCATTCTACGACACCCAGAGTTTCTGACAGCCCTGTAAAACTACATGTACCAGCTGCCCACAATACAAAGCACAAGCATGGCAGCCTCCTCGTCAGGATACCGTACAATGCTCTTTAAGCTGAACAATTATGCTGTTAAATCACAAAGTTTGTATCATATTGATACTTTTAATTTTAAGATAAGAAGAATATGGACTTCCGGATCTAAAAATCAAATTCAGCCCAAAGTAAAGACTAAAAGGTAGGCGTCAGACTGCAGAAATCATTTGGCTAGCTTTTGAGAGACAGACACTGTCATTTGTCATCAGGTCACGTAAATTTGCGCCACGATCTTTCTCTGCTTGAAAAAGATCAAGCAGATCTTTTGAAAAACAGCAGACTGTAGACTCTGCTCATTTGTCTATTGGGTAAAGATTATTGACCTTCACATGTGCCCTGATGAATAACACAGTACATGACATAGACTAAAGTAATGCGTATTTTTATGTTTATTTTCTTATTATAAAGTAACATTTTATAAAACCTTTTCTAATAACATTAACATTAATAGTAACATTAAATAGTTTATTTATGTTAATTTATTTTTTATATATACGCATTTGGCAGACACTTTAATCCAGAGTGACCTGCAGTGCATTCAAGGTACATATTTCATGGGTATATGTGTTTTCTGGAACTGTAACTGACTGTAAAGTGTTGCTAATTTTGCTCTTCTTATTATTTAGTCTTCCTCAGATGGTTGGTGTTGTTGGTCTGGAAGTCCATGCTCAGATTTACTCCAGATCAAAGCTGTTCTCTGGATCTCATGTTCAGTTCTTGTCTCCACCAAACTCACTTGTTTCACATTTTGATGCGTCATTACCAGGAACACTGCCGGTGAGGAAATAAAATGATCATAAACAGAATTATAAGGTCAAAGTATTTATCATAGTAACCAACAATAGTCATAGTATACAAAGCCAAGTTTAAAGATACACAATCAAGAACCTAATGTAATATTAGTAACAATATTTGTCATTTCTGTGTGTTATTTCTATGTAGTTGAATGTCATTGTATGTTGTCACTGCTGCATCTTTTAAGGTGCTGAACAGAAGATGTGTGGAGGCGGCAGTAATGACAGGTCTTGCACTCAACTGTACCATCAACAGGAAGTCGCTGTTTGACAGGAAGCATTATTTTTATGCCGACATGCCTGTGAGTTGCCATGGCTGCACACATCTGGATGCTTAATAGAGTTTTATTTTCTGTTTTTATAGAAGTGCTGATGACACAAATGCAGCAGACAAGAACATTTTTCTTTGGCCTCCAATTGCATGTAGTTTTTATTTTTGATTAACATGCTTTATGGATCCATCGTTTGTTAAAGAGACCTGCACATGTATCCAGTGCATCATTCCTCCTTCTTTGAGCTTTAATGAAGAAGTGATGACACTCCATGCTGAACAGGCAGGAAAGTGTATAGCTGCCTCTAATGTAGATGGATAACAGTGTCAGCTCCTGAATCAGTAGTCAAGCAGTGTTTCAGCTGGGAGCTTTTACTCAGTTTTTAGACATTTGAAACCATGAATGCAAATGCATTGAAAGAGCACCACTAAATTAAAATGATCAATATCTGTTAAAAAACAAATAAAAAACAAAGTACCTGTTTTAACAGAACATCACTAAAGCAAACACTAAATAAACTCTGAAAACAGTCCACCACCAGGCATGCAGTCCAAACAAACCTGTTGTGAACATTATACATAAAACATTTGATTAAAAACCAAAGAAACACAGTTTGTGCTTTATTGCTCAATGATGTACTTGATGTACACTCATCTTGGCTGGATTTTCATTATTTCACTCTGTATAGCACAACAGTAAACTGTCATTTTTTTCAGCGCTTTTGTTTTTGTATTTTTCATTAACTTTAATTTTATCTGCTGGTATAAGAACCCAAGTCCAACCAATAATATAAAACCCTGATATAAAAAAACAGCCCAACCAATTTTCAAATGAATCACAACACTACAGCATTTGTTTCAAAGCCCAAATGAAATGTTCCTCCAATCAAAGTTTGGAGAGACAAACGCTTCCCCTGAAGCATTGTAATTAAATTAAAACAATGAATAATAAGAAGGAATGACTATACATTAAAAAGTATAAAAGTATATTTTATATATTTGAAATTAAATAAAAATAATAAAATGCTATTGATGATAAAATGATTAATTAAATGCTACAGTCTTTGCACTGGGCACAAAACCTTTGGAGCCAATGACCTGAGCTGTAAATGTCATGTGAGTAAGCACTCTGGAGATGCAGAGGAAAGATTCTAACAGTGCCGATTGGCTAATGGCTCCACAAATCCTTTACTAGCGACTGTCATGCTGCTATAATTTCAAGTGAAAACTCTCACTTTTTAGAGTCCTTAAAAAATCCAATGTAACATTTGCAATTTATGTTGTTTTCAAACCCTTGTTTTGTCAGAATATACTTTTTACCAACAAAAGCCAAACCAAACTTAGGCCACTTAATTCAGATTATACATTTTTCAGACTTTGCATCTTTCTTAATATCTGTAGATAATAAAAGTACATCAATAGTTATTTTGATGTACAATTTTGATGTAGGCAATTTAAAAATGGTGGTAAAAAGACACAGTGACTTTAACAAACACATATACCGTCACATGACAAACTCTAAGCTCATAATAAGTCTGTCTGGAAATGTTGATGCGAAAAAGTCAATTTCACTATTGAAAAAATTAATAAGATTGTTGCCACCGGCACCCAAATGTCTTTCTAACAATCCTTTATTGGCCACAATCCCTCCCAGATTGATTTTCCTTACAGCAAGGCATCCAAATACCCTGATACCTCTCATCTAAAGACACACAGTTAGAACGACTGTCGCATGGAGATTAATTCGTAATTAAATTGCTCTATAAGATTAGGTTCAAATGTCATTTTAATTCCAGTACAAAGTGATAGCACAGCAAAATTAAATGACCAGTTCATCCATATAGGCCTAGTTAGACTGGTATAAAAAGTGATTTATGGCAAGGAATACCCTCCTGTCCTAGTCAGGGTCAAGGGTGGCCAAGTTTTAAATGAAATGTTACAGGAACAAAACAAGAGGCCTTATCCAAACTGCAGTGTTAAGTCGCTGCTGTGCCTTGTTTTTCTACGAGTACTAAAATGTGTTTGGCAAGAATTACAATTTCTTGTGACATCACATAGTAATCACACATCTACTGCAGTACAACATGAAAAATGTTACCAAAAATGCTGAGGCCATGAAAATTTAAGTGTTTAAAGGCAAGACATGTTTGATTTGAGAAAGCATGGCAGCTGATATTAAGGAGGAAATCTTTGACTAATGACTTTTGAAAATCTGTCATTCTTTTGTCATTCAGTTTGTTTATTGGTCCGTTTTGTTCGTTTCATTTGTGTTACTGATAAATTAGTTGATCATGTACAACACAGATGGTAGTTGCTAATTGCATCTTTTTCTTCCTTTACTCTTTTGCATACCAATATCCATGATAAATTTCTAGTGGCTTTTGGTCATAGGGTTACCATAGCAACAGTAACAAGTGTTCTGTTTTGCTTCACAGTGAAATTGAAGCAAGCTGAAAATGTAGCCAAATCAAAGAGCCAGACTTCAAGTATTTGCATGTGGTGACATTTTGTGATGTCTATAACTGTTAAATCGTTGTAAAACACCAGATGTAATTGCTATCACTGTTTTTCACAGAACTATTCCTGTTCCTCTCTAAAATGAATGGAGTAAAAAACAGAAGCAGATTTCTGATTCCTTTAGGTCTAGATCAGGGCTGTTCAAATCCACTCCTGGAGATACACTGACCCTAATCAGTGACCCTATCAGTGTACAAGTCTTGATTAGCTTGTTTAAGTGTGCTTTAATTAGGGTTGGAGCTAAACTCTGGTCCTCCTGGAGTGGATATGAATATTCCTGGTCTACATAAACTGACAAACACCCATCGTTGCTTTATTATGTAACAACTTTTTCTGTGTGTGTTTGTTCTTAGGCAGGCTATCAGATCACTCAGCAGAGGCTCCCCATAGCAGTGGGAGGCACCCTGGTCTATAGCCACTTTGAAGGTCGCAAAAGGAGCCAGGTGCTGACCAAGAGTGTGAGAATTAAACAGATCCAGCTAGAGCAAGACAGTGGAAAGAGTCTCCATAACGATATACAGTGTCAGACTCTCATTGATCTCAACAGAGCAGGTGCTATTTTTTAACTTATACAGAAACCTGAAACATTACCACCAATATGCTACAGATTTGGATCTCGCTACTGTTTAAAGCATTTGAAAAATTGTATGAGAACTGTTAAAGATTTTAGATACAATTATCTAAAATAACATCAAATGTCTGTCAAAAATGTTCATTTTGATCATAGTTATTTTAAAAAGAAAATCAGCCTGCTTTTTCTTGCAGTTTATCAGTAAGCAACATTTGTTTATCTAGTTAGACCACTATTTCCTTCCTTACCTGCATGTATTTTTTAATTATGCATTTAATCGGTTTAATTAAGATGCTTATCTAATGTTTATTGCAAAAAATAGCAGAAGCACATCAGGAGTATGAAGACTGTCTGTCTCTGTAGGCGTAGGTCTGATGGAGCTGGTGATGGAGCCAGATCTGTGTTGTGGAGAGGAAGCAGCTGCTGCCATCAGAGAGCTTCAGCTTATTCTGCAGGCTCTGGGCACCTGTCAGGCCAACATGGCAGGTGAGTTTATGCACCCTCTATAGCTAACATTGTTTAAAACTTGAAATGTCAGTACACATTTATTCCCATGATAAGGATCCGTTGCAATAAAGAGTACATCATCTGGAAAGGCTCGCATTGTGATTATTTACAGAAACATTTTGACAAACATGTTGGGAGAACGTTTACAATTGTAAAAAGTTACTTTTCAAAGTTACTTTTAAGTTATGTTTCAACCACAGATGGCGCCAGAGAGCCCAAAACTTGTGTAGCACAGCTTTCAGTATATAATATTAAAGAGCATTGATGAAATTTAATGTATATGTAGGAGATACGAATCAGAACAGGAAAAACAACTGACCCATTTTTGATATAGTATGAAACTGTTACTGGTCAAATGTTGTCCTTCTGTCTTAAAAAATGCAAGAGATCTTGTTTAATCAGAAACCCCTAAAGCAAAAGACAAAATAGTTTATCTGATGCAGACTATTCAGCACTGCACAGGGCAATCCACAGTCGAGTATTTCATGCAGATAAATCATTTAAATTCAAATGTATGCACTACTGTTTGCTAAGGTTTTTGAGAGCTGTGGATGGTTGAATTGTAATTGACTGTTTGGAGTGATGCTAATCTCACCTTCTCTCCCTCTCGCTTTCTCTTCTGACAGAGGGTCAGCTCAGAGTGGATGCCAACGTGTCCGTCCATCGACCTGGAGATCCTCTGGGAGTGAGAACAGAGGTCAAAAACATCAACAGTGTGAGACACCTGGCCAAAGCCATAGGTGAGAATGTATGCCCAGCTAGCCACACAGTTTGATTTATATTTGATTTATATATGTGCTTTGTCAAAGAAAACAGTAGCTGAGAAAGTGGTAGAATTCTGTGAATGTCAAGTCAACCTGTTGACCTGTTAAAGTCATTTCTACAAGCCTACAGTAAAATTTATTTGCTATTTTATAGTACATATATCAGAGGAGTGAAAAAATTAACTTTTAATTTGGTTTTAATTGTCCCTGTCACTCAAGCGGCAAAGGTTGTGGGTTCAATACCCAGGGAACAAGTACTGATCAATTGTATACATTGAATGCACTGTAAGTCACTTTGGATTAAAGTGTCTGTCAAATGCATTAAGGTAAATGAAATGTTTTCATTGTGCTGCTTTTATATTCATATATCCACAATTATGAGTTATAGCTAAAAGAAGGATTGTCCGTGCCAACAGCAGTGAATTTACACAATTCTTAAAAACAAAAACAAATATGCTAATGAACACATTCCGTTATTTAATTTTTTTTCGTAAGAGTTCAAGTAGTTATTATTTATGTAACTGTTTTGTTTTTATAAGTAATTAGTCAAGTCAACAGTCAGTAATAATAGTTTTAAATAAAAACTATTTGTTTTTATTTTTTCTCCATTTAATAGTTAGACATTTTTTTTTTTATTTAAAAGTGGAAAATGTGTATTGTTCTTGTCAATATTGTTGTGGGAGTAGTACAACAACATAGTTATCAGTTTTGTTTTAGTTTTAACTTGGGAGGAAAGTACCGGTACTTTTAACATCGTGGGTTGAAAGTCTTTGTTGTGATGTTGGCAGCCTGAAATCATGTGAAGGGACTGAGTGTGTAATTATGGCAGAGCTGCAAACTCCAGATAAGAAATACAAACATTAAGCATTTCCACCTCACTTCTGCTCTGTCTTGTATTAAACGTTCTGTCAGGAAATGTATGGGTGAACGAAGGCTACAGAATCTGTTAGCTCATCACACATACAGTGCATTCATTTCAGTCAGTTTGCAGTTCCAGTGTTTTGGTGCCATGAGTTTCACTCAGAGGAAATCTGACTGACTTGATCCAAGGAAATAATGAGTATTGAGGAGACACATTAACATGTTTGTTATGGATTAAAAGAACAAGCAGCATTGTGCTATTATTATAAGGAAAAAACATTTTAAAATGGGAATATGTCTTATTAATATGGATATGTGTTTTAAGCCCTGTTTTCTCTAAAGGCAGCCGTGTTATTTAATGAATAGAGTTTTGTTTTGGTGACAGCTGTTAGACTTGTTTTAATATGTAATCCTGAAATTAAAATACTACCAGTGGATTTCTACAACAGTACAATTGCCTCCAAAAGCTCATGAAGCAGTCATGAAGAAAACCGCTAATGTTTGCAGCTGTTTCTGAAGTACTTTAGGGTCTTTAGTTGGCAGAAGATTTTGGTTAGAATTTGATTGGTCTTCTCTTGGTACCTGTTCCACAGACTACGAGATCCAGAGACAGATGGAGGTTCTCCAGAGCGGTGGGATGGTTCTTAATGAGACTCGCGCCTTTGACAGCAAATTTGGGTAAGAAGGCCCAGAACAGCCAGACTTCTATAAGTACCGTATCCTCCTGTGACATCAGCTAGAGGAGAGCAATGTACTGTAATTCAGAGCTCTGTTTTACATGGTTTAAGTCTTCAGACTCCATATTGAATGAACATCTTATAACTTTTTAAACTCACACAGACACTAAAACTTTAACATTTTGTATTAAATGTCACATTAAACATCCAGCATCCCATGGCTGTCACACATTGACTATGTAGTCATCGTTCAGACCTGGCCAGGACAAATTTCCCATGGTCCATTTCCTGTCCTTCTGTGACAGAAGATGAATTTGGTCATTTGACCTCAGCGTCATGTGTTGAGTTGCACACATGGCAGGAGCAGAAACACACACTAACTCATGCTCTCTACACATGACAGAATGGTATTATTGAGGGCATCTGCCCATGAAATAAAAGTCAGTCCTCACATCTGCGTCCTGCCTCGCTGTCTGTGCACCTGCTTATGGTTACAGTTTGCTTCCATACCAATCAATATCAATTCTTATTACACAGCTGTCTTATTACACAGCTGTCTGCAATACTTGATTTTGATTGGTCAATCAGAGCATTGTGTTGTCATATTAGCAAGACATGCTAATGTAGTGATAACCCAGGTTTATATTACGACCTGCTATGTAATATAAGCAAACCTTGAACTATGATCAATTGCAACTAAGAGCAAATAGTTCCTTCAACAGGAAAAAATGTGAAATTAGTTGCGAGCACCATTGTGGTATGTAAATTATGACTTGACAAATATGAAGTTAAGTTATCGTAAATTCTGATAATTTTCAGGTTAAAGCAGATAATCTGTGGAATGCGCACCTTAACTGAATTTACACATAGCATTTTAAACTAACACGTAATAATAATAATGTATAGTAAAACAAATTCAGTATCAAATATACTTTAAGTTCATTTCCAATTGGAGTTGGAGTGCCCAAAAGCAGTAGGTTTAAATTGAAATGCTAAATTTGGAAGATCCACATCTGTCTCTAACCCCAATCTTGTTGTGAAAGTGACTACCTTCATGTGTATAAATTCTTACTTGTATGCACATCACGATCTTTGCTTGTAACTTTTTTTAAGGATATACCTTATTCACTGTCCCTCTCTTTCTCTCTGTAATAGCACTGTTCCGATGAGGGATAAGGAAGGCCTGCAGGACTACAGGTGAGAACGCTTGACTTAACCCTGCAGGTGCGTGACAGATGTCTGTCCTGTGAGCTGCTACAGAGAGTTCAGATGAAGAACAGTGGAGGTCATGGGAAAGACTGATGAAGCAGATCAAGACAAGATGGAAAGCACAGGATGAAAGACAAAACAGGCCAAAGGAGACATTTCTAGACAGTCAAGGGAGTAGCTGAGATATGGATGAAAATGAGAAATACGTCTTTATGGAACAGTAGAGAATGATGGGAAAAACAGAAGGGGGAAAACAGATGAACAGATGATGAATCGTCTGTGATCCACATATATATACGGTGGGGGGGATTTTCCGAAGAGGCTGATATGTAAAACTTATTTGGAAAAAATTCAATTCAGTTCTAATTCAGTTCACCACAGAAAGGCTTGATGACTCACTGAAGGGGTACTGAAAGCTGATTGGTTTGAGAGATCGCATACAGTATTATAATATATTTAATTGGCATTGGTTATTATGTAAAAGAAGGCAAATGACATTGTCTTTAGAAACCTTTTGGAAAGAATCAAATGACATTGTCTTATTTGAGTATCTATTCTGATTTGTCCATTACAAAGCAATCTCCTATAGCAGTCTGTATAATCTGTAAAAATCACAATAATACACCTTTATTCATTATATGCATCTATGTTTGAGAGAAATTTGAGAGTTAATTGATTATAATTGCTAACATTAGTTAGCATTACTTTAGTTGTTAAGTCTGTATAAAATTTTTGATTAAGCTCAGCATCCCTCTCATTGGACCTTCACTGCAGAAGCTGCTCTTTGACTGACAGTCTGGGGACATGTGTGTGCTTCTGGTTGTGGAGATATATGAAGAGGGTGTGACAGAGACATCCAGGGCAGTAGATTAGGTCACGCGATGACTCAGACGATGTCAAAACACAATGAATGCCGGCTTATCTCCGCACCTGATAAGAGTGCACGTGTTTCTTGTGTTTTATCACATGACCTTGCTAACAAACACGCTCGCTCTCTTTTTTTCTAACTCTGTCTGTCCCTCTCTCAGGTTCATGCCAGAGCCCAACTTGCCCCCACTGTTTGTTTATGAGAGTGAAGCCTCTGTGCCTGCTGATGTTGACCCCACCCAGGTAGTTTTGATTGACAGGCTGAGAGCACAATTGCCAGAGCTGCCATCCGTGAAGAGGATGCGGCTTGTGGAGACATACGGCATCCTACGAGAGCACAGCTTCACACTGGTGGTAATAGAGTTTGCAATCTTTTTAGTTTAATTTATGGCGCATAGTTTCAGTCAGGCGTTCTCAACCTTTTATGATGATTATTTAGATGCATTTCCAACTTTGTCCAGTAGGAGCAGTAGTAAGTGCTATTAAAGTGTTTTATTACATGGCTCTGAATCAGTACTTGATTCTGATTGGTCAATCGCAGCTCTCTGCGTCAGATATTTCTGAAAAATTATTGTTGTCCATAGCAAGACTGTCTGCTTATCTGGACAATCTATATTGATATGAGTTATTTAGTTAAATAATTCCTAACACCATTTCTGCCATTTTGGTAGGCAATAACAAACAAATAACAAAGTTTATCACAGATATCGACTATTCTTTTTATAAACTAGAATTATGAAACAACTGCTGTTTCAGAACGAGGATGGGCTTGTGGACTACTTCGAGAGCATTGTTCAGATGACCAAGGCAGAACCGAGGAAGGTTATTGGCTGGGTGATAAAGGAGCTGATGGGAAATCTAAATCTTCATAGTCTGAGAGTGTCTCAGAGGTGAGCCAGCACTCATAATAATTTTATAGTAGTTGCGGTGCATCCCAAATATTGGGAACTTGAATTAGAATAAACAATTCAGAGTGGAAAGGGAGAGAGGAAGCGTGTGTCCCTGTCTGCGTGTCAGAGGCTTATTTTAAAGTTTTAATTTATTCCTTCTTACCCACATTGTTTCCAGTGAGTAAATAATAAATAATGGAGCTCATGTTCTCTCTTTGCCCGGGGATGTATATGAGAGGATTTTTCTGGGATTTTTCCGGCTCAGTGATCAGAGACGGTCTCAATCATCACCTCTTGTTTTTCTAGAGTTTGTTAATATCAAGTGAGGCCAAATTGCTTGAGCACACAAAGAAATCATGTTTAAACCATCCAGTAATGAGTTCTCCTGGGTCCTAGTGTCCTGTGGGTTCTAATTCCTGCTTTCAGAATTCTCCCATCTTTCTGTCTCTCCCATTTAAATGTATTCTCTCACTAACCCCTCCTTCTCTTTTCAGCCCCATCTCTCCACATTCTCTTGCTGAGCTGATCAATCTTTTGGAATCTGGTCACATCTCATCTTCAGCTGCCAAACAGGTAAGAAAAAAGGAATAAAAGTTTCTTATTTTTAATTCTTATATCATTTTAAATAAAAAAAAAAAAATTTGTGCTGTCCATAAACTATATACTAAACTCAGTATTCCACCCATATTTCATCTGGTTCTCTTACAATTACAGGTCTGTTGTGTGCATTTATTTGTGTGTCCATATTGATCACAGGTCTTCCAGGAGATGTGGAAGGTTCCAGAGAAGACAGCAGGACAGATAGTGAAGGAACAGGATTTGTGGATGATAAATGACAGGGAGGAGCTTTGGAGGATTTGTCAGGGGGTTGTGGACCGTCACCCTGAGGAGGTATCTCCAGACATTCATGTACCTTTCAACACTAAATCTTTTAACCATTCTTAGCAGGGCTGCACGATTCATCAACAAATCAAAATCACAATATGGCATAGTGAGTCTCTAACTTAATCAACAAATTGAAGGCTTTATAATAAATGGGCTGCACACGGCTCTGTCCTTTACATACACGATACAGTGTAGTAGTTTTCCTGTAGCTTAAGTAAAAGTAAATGGTGTAAGCAACCTAACTGGGTTTGATTCCCAGAGAAGGATAAAATGTCTCAGAAGGGCAGTAAATTCTCCATATGAACATGATCTCAGAAGGTGCCTTGAGATTGGTTTGCTTTAAATCCACTGCCTGGCCCACTTTTTACATGCATTGTAAATGTCAAGTGGTTTATTTTTACATTTGCAAAATTCGTAATGTTTTTGCTGACGTCTAGTGTAGCATAAGCACATTATTTATGAACAAAATATACATCCTGATTATAATTTTTCACTGCTAGCTAACTGTAATACTTTGTGCACTAAGCTCAGATTCTTCTGTACTTGCTGCTGAGGATTCATTTCTAAATGAATCTGTTGTTGCAGGTTCAGATTATCAGAGGAGGGAATAAGAAAGTCCTCAACAAACTGATGGGTGAAGTTCAGAGAGAAACCAAAGGCAGAACCGACCCGGTCCAAGTCAGAGCTCTTCTAGAAGACATGACATCGTGATGTCACCGTCTCAAGAACTACACAACATGCCTTGTTGTTCTGAACCAGCAGCACTAATTCCGTTTGCTTTTGGAGTCTAACAGCTGTCATTGTAATTAATAGTTCTGTACAGTTTTTATCCCAAAAATTACACTAACACTTAGAGCTAGACTGTAATGTCCTGTTAATATTGAACATGCTGTTGTAACTTTATTAATCAACAGAGTTGATGAATAAAATTTTGACAGCTATATGTCAAATTAACTCGAGTAGTCACTGGTTTCATAAGTTAGAGCATCTGCGAAAGACTTTTATTTTTACTGGCTGTGAGGTAAAATCTTGTAACCACAAGACCTTTTTTTGTTGTATATTGAATGCAAATAAACAGGTCAGGCCAAATTTGCTATAAACTTTGATAACCACCATAAACATTAATAACCACCATTAGTCTGCATGTACTCTTGCAATTCTCAAGAGGGCGCAGTGCTGTAATAAACCTGCTCTAAATGAATGTGACTAAAACTGTATTTACACGCTACATAAGCTGCATCTTAAGCTAAATATATACTTTGAGAAGATGCGTGTACACAGACTGTTTAACGCTTTAATGAAGGGAGCTTGAATTTCAAAATTGAAATGACTATTTGGACTACTAAAACATCCAGTAGAGAAAATATTTCTTTTGTACTGTTCCCAACTTATACAGGTCGAAAGAGATTTGCAAATAACTAATTCATTTTTTTTTATTTTAACACACTGTCCCAAACTTTTTGGACGTTATATAAATTTCAGCGTTATATGCGAGTAACTATCGCCCTCTTGTGGAGCATAAATTTTACAATTTAAAACAAATAACATAGACCATATTTTTTTTAATATATAGCATGACACAACTGCTTTAAGCATTGTGAGTCATGACTTACTGCCGTTGTATTGATTCCGCCAACCACATATTTAGTAAATAATTTCCTTTGTGTTCCAGAGATAAAAAGTCAAACGGGTTTGGAATGACTTGGTTAAAAGTCTTTGGGTGAACTCCTTTTTTTAGGATAAAATGTAGATCTGTAAGCAAACATGTTCGCTTCTGCTCCAATTAATAAAAAAGTATTGATTATTTTAGTGAGAAAAGCCCCTCACTCCCTGTTTCGATGAAAGAAGCTTTGAAAAAGGTTTGGTGATGGAGGCAGTGTATCGGGTACCATTATTGAAAGGACCTAGTTTTGAACAAAAGCTTCCCCTTCGGCTGAACGGGCTATCAGAGGAATTGTGAGTCAAATTGGGTCAACAACAGTATCCATGAGTTAACATTCCCAAACTGACTCAAGTGAGTCCAGATTACTTACCCAGAGCTGAGTGTGGAGCAGGACAGTGTTAACAAAAACCCATAATCTTAAAAACTCAGTTCATAATGCTTAAACATTTTAAATGCTAAATATCTATATGCAGTTCTATATTTGATTTAAAGGTAACAAATTATCTATTTTAATCTAGGACTGTAATCTGATCCTAAAATCTACATCCAGTCAGACAATTAAAACACTAGTTAACAAAGGGAAATTTAGTAACTCTTCAGTGGCTGTAATTATGGATGCATTAAATTAATGTAGGGGAGCGGTTAACAAACTGTCAAGAGAAGAGAAAAAGAAGAGAAGTTCAGTTCCGTGTGAGTTCAGAAGATTGTCAGAGTTATGGGCCACTTAAAAGCAAAGTTTTTTTAAAAGCAAAGAGATTCTTTATTCAAGATCATGTCTACATGCACTTCTGACACAAAACCTATTACAGTCTGACACAGAACACAGTTTAAAGAGAACAGATGCAGACTGAGCTGGTGACATTTCTGCAGATTCAAGACAGGTATGGTCTAAATTGTAAAATTAACCAGTAATTGCATTTAAACTGGAATTCATCTTATTTTCTCTTATTTGTACAATGCATATAAAGTATATCTTTGGATTAACCTGCTAAACTGTAGCCTCTGTATATTTGCTGATTAAACAAAGTGAGTTACATAACTAGTATGGATGAGTAGGGAAGGTTCGCATGCGTTTTTCATCAGGATTTTAAGAAAGACTGATCAGGTTTTACCAGTAGTATCTATTTGACAAGTATTTGAATCCATTAACAAGATACAATAGTTGAATCATTAACAAGTAATGAAAAAAAAACCACACACTGCACAGAATATCATGTGTTGTTACCTGTTCTTATTGTTGATACAAATGGTTCCAAAAAGATAAAGTCTGTAAAGATATTTTACAATCAAGGCAACATTTTTTATATTAAAGGACAATTTTTGTCTTGCATTTGATATATTTAATGCTGAAACCCATGTTTCAGAGTAAGAAAATTTCTTACCATAAACACAAAACTAAAAACATGAAAATGATCAAAATTATGTAAAAGCAAGATCAAACCATCAAACAAACAGAACACCCTAGAGAAAAACCCAGGAGGAAATTATATATACTATAATGGTTTAATAAGCAAAGCCCAATAAATAAAAACCCATATTCTTACAAACAAGTGTGTTGCTAGTTTCAAACATTAACAATTTATGTGCTGCATAGACCATATTAAAATTTAAAAAACTATTATCAGTGATGCTCTACAAGATACCAGAACTACAGGTCATTTGATGAAATCTGTAAAATGGCCACAGTTTGACCATTTAGGTTCTGCTAATTGTTTATAAAAAGTTAAGCACTAAGAGGAATAGGCACAATTAGTATAAGGCCATTATTGCAGCAATCCACATAAAGTCATTAACAATACTAAGCAGTCTGCGTAGCACACAGAATATCACAATATGTGATTTCCTTTATCTCTTAATGCTTAATAACCATCATTTTTTGGTTCCGGCTATTGTTGACTAATATTTGGTCAAGAAATACAAAATTATGGAATGAAGCCAAATCAAGTGACTGCTTTCGGACAGGAGACATGTATTGTATGAGAGATCATTGCTGCTGACACAGTGGTTGCTCGGAAATATTTTGATAATGCATAATTAATGAAACAGAATCCCCTACCAACAAAAGAAACCAATGTCAGTAGAAACATATTTCTACACTAATTTAGAAGTATCTTATTGACATAATAGTGCTTTCATTGAAATAGTCTTGAAATTTTTTTTAAATAATGATCGACATGAAGACAACCAAATAAAGCAAAAATGCTATTCCTCCATGGGAAGATGAGACAAGATTGAATGTTCTTGTGCAAGGGCTGCCAGTTCTTTGAGGAACTCTGTGAAAAGAACTGTGGCGTAAACCTCCGTTCTGTTTAAGGGAATCACAGTTTTGGGTTGGATAGACGGATTCTTTGTGGTTTTGTCGGCTTCAGAACCATGGAGCCAATCTCCGATCTTTGGATTTTGAGTGTCTAAATTGGAATAGTGCAGGCGAGTCAAACAAAGTATTTTTTTCTCATAGAAATTACTGTATATACACTACCGGTCAAATGTTCAGGGTCATTTACTCATTATTTTTTTCACATTTTAGAATAATAGCAAACATATAAAAACTAATGTAACTATGAGAATAATGTTGTGACTAAAACCATCCTAAATAAATCATGTTATATAGTCTTGATTTTTTTAAGATGTTCTCATCAATTCTAGGCAGTTATTGGCTGCTTCCTCTTCATTATTTAGTACAAATCTTTTAAATAAAGTTTTAGCTTTTTAATGAAAAAGTAATATGTTGGCAAAGTTATATTTTAGCCCACAAAACTAATTTAAAATATTCACATGTCTTCAGATAATAAGGTTTGTAGGAAACTTTTAACTGTGACCCTGTAACAAATTGACCCTAAACTTTTGATCAGTAGTGTAATAACAGCATTCAAAATGATACAAAGCTGATGTATTTAAGACAACAATGAATAAAATATATTCCTGTTTAGGTCCCAATGTGAAAGATTTCTGAGCAAAGGCCAGAACAAATAGTAAAGCAAAGCTTGGGATGAACTATAAAATTGAAAAGAAAGCAAGGCACATGATTTAGGAAACATGAAAGTTTGTTTTTACTTTTGGGGCAGAGGCTGACTGACTGACCCAATACTTTGGTGGCTAATAAAACCACAAACAGAAACTAAACACAGGGTCTATTTTAATGTTTATATACAGTGTTTATATATGTTTATATACAGTCATAAAGCTATGTATTGATCAAAATGTTCCTGTAGCTCAGCTGGTAGAGCCAAAGGTACCAGTGCCTGGGTTCGAAACCCAGGGAGCTACTAATAAAATGTATAACTTGAATGTACTGTAACTCGCTTTGTAAGTCTGACAAATGCATAAATGTAAACAAAAACTGACTAGTTTTGCTCTATTAAAACAGTTCATACATGATCATACACAACATGTCTGTAAGAACATACTCTGACCTCTGAGTGAACTCTCTCTGGCCAACAAGCAGTGCTGAGCAGCTGTCAGGAGATCAGGGAAGTCTTTACGGGTTGCAGACAACTGCTCTATCTGGTTCTTCACTGAGGCCAGTACCTAAAATAAAAATGGAGACAAAAGAAGAGAGAAATTAACAAAGAAAAGTAAATGGATAATTGATCTGATTCTGCTTTCTTGATATGGTAAATGAATGCTTCAATCAGTTCTGTTTGTGTCCGTTGACAAATGATGCTACAGATACAGCATGATGTGCTAATGAACATGCGACAACACGTTTGCAAGACAAAGCTTATTAAACACATTGACAAAGCATGTTTTTGCAACATATATGGTATGTAAATGTAAATCATTTTAAAGTTAGAGAGACATTGTTTAAGTGATACGTTTATGTGTTTATTTTTCTGGTTATGGTAACCAAACCTATGAGAATAAAGAGCACAGAAGTGGATATATTCACTTCAGGTACCTGGTATAGCGAGCGGACGCTGGGCTGGAACACCATGTTAGTGTTGAGCAGGAAGGAGCGCAGCAGGGGCTGAGGGTAAGCAGCTAACTGGGCCAGGATGCCAGTCAGAAGCAGGTTCACATGGAGAGTGTTGTTCAACATGTTTTCTAGACGAGACAACAGCACACTCACGAATGGCCCTGACAGGGAGGAGGATACAAACACAAATAAACAATAAAGAAAATGATCAGTGATAGTAAAAAACTGAAAGACACCGTCAGGTGGTCAATATTGCAAAGTTAAACCAGACAGAGAAACTGCAAAGCTTTATTTACTTATTAATGGGCACTTGCCAAATGAGTAAATAATATTGGGTCCCACTAAGTGCCTTTAAATACTGTGTAATTACAAAGTGTTGTTTTTAGTAGGTTTAGGTGTGGAGTTAGGGTTATGGTCAAGAGTGTAATTACATGCAGATTTTTTAAATGTATGTACAATTTAAAGTCACATTTGTACACAATTATTGCATTGTATAAATGTTTACCTTTTTCACATGTAATGCATATTAGTAGCTTAATTTTATAAACACCTACTATAAAGTGGAACCAAAAATGTTTTTGTGAGAGTAGACCAATCAGAATCCAGTATTCCAGTGAGCTGCGTGTTCAATACTGCTTCTGAAAATAGTGCTCCAATAGTGTTCTTCTCCAACACAACTCCCTGTGATTTTACATACGCATTACGCAAAATGTATGTATGTACACATGTACACATGTATGTATGTTTGGTCACATGGATACTGAATGAGATACTGTGTCCAAAAATACAGTGCATTTGACAGCATCTTTAGTGCATTTGACTGCATCTTGATGTACCTTAATTTATCTACAGAAATTCAAACTTTAGCTCACTAGTATGAGAGGAAGCATACAACTTTTTACAAATGACCTAGGTCCCAAATTAAACAGGTGTGCCTAAATTTGTAAAGAGGCTTTGTATCATTTCTTTAAGAACCATATTAAAACAAATGTCCTTTTCTGTAACAAAGAGTTCTATGAGATAATGCCAAATGCTAAGTACATACTGTATGCGAGTGGCATGCTATTATACCATTTCTACACAGCCATTGATTGGCTGCTTGGGGTGTGTTTGATTTGTAGGTGTAACCATACTCTAACATTGTGAAATAAAATTTGTTGGAGACATTGTCCCTCATACACTTTGCTCCATCACAATGTAAAAGCACTCAGAGTATTTAACAAAATGTCAAAATATGTTTTCTGACCTGTAAAGGGAACAGCATTACTTCTGCTCCCACTGCGGGGTTTTGTCCCAAATGGAGATGCCATTCTTTCTAACTCTGGTGTTTCTGGTGAGAAAGAGTTAAACTCTACCTCATCTTCCATTAGTTCTGTAGGACTCTTGAGTTCATTGTCTGCTTGTGTTGGACTATTGGGCTGTGCACCCAGAGTCCTAATAAGCTCCTCATACTGGGCCATTAGGTCTCCCCCCTCTGAGGCAGCTGACTTTTGGTCTGACTGTGCAGGTTCCTGTTCACTCTTTTTATAGTCTGTCATGTCATCCATTGAGGGGCCATTGCTCATTGATTCTTTTTTCAATACACCATATTCTGAAATCTTCTGATCAGATATTGGCCCCCCTGACACCCCCAACTCTTCACATTCTGTAGCTTTAGATGGGGCATGATTGCCGTTACCAGAATCATGGACATCCTTCTGAGCAACCAGGTCATAGACCATAACATCATTCTGGAAATCTGACTCTTCAATGTAAGATCCCTTCACAAGCATAATAGTGGTTCTCCGTAGTTCTTGGATGTGTTTCGGGGGCTCATCCGGGATAGGATGAGTGATCTGATCTTCCTCTGGATGTGGTTGTGTTGGACAAGCATCATAACTGTCATCCCACTCCAGTTCCAGCAATCCAGGAGCAGCAGCAAGATCTCTGATGGGTGGACCTGACCGATGCACCTGATTTTGAGGCTGTGTTGTCCTGCTGATTATCTGTGGCCGAGTCCTACCGGCCTCCTCCAGAGTACTAGACTGGTATTCTTCTGGAGGTGGATTCTCCCCATCATAAGATGCCGACCACACCCGGCATGCTCGCATACATTTATTGATGCTACTCTGAGCATCAGACAAGTAGTGCAGGTAACTGACATCCAGGTGGATCTCTGAGCCAATGACACAAGAGTGCCCACAATCATCGTCCTCCTTCTCTGACTTCTCTGAGGAAGATTCACAAACAAAATGAAAAATGTTGTTGATCTGGATAAAGGAAATGTATTAGGATTTAAAATGTTCGTATGCATTTTATATATTTTATAACCTCTTTCTGACAAACAACAAAATCCAGCAAAAGTAGGGCTCTGGAATTTGCACCAACTTGTAAAAACTTTAATTACAAGCCCAGACATAAGCAGATTACACAGTCTGTAATGGAATAAAGAAATGATGTTGATGCAGGCCCTATTGAAGTGTGTTGCAGACTGATTTCAGAACGTGGCCGGGATTAAACTAATTTAAAAAGGAGCACAAATGGCATTTCCAGTTTGCAAACTGCACAAGCTGTATTTGACGAATAAAGGGTTGGTAGTCCAGTAATCTCTTTCAAGTAAAATACAGTTTAACCATTGTCTCCAACACAATAAAGAAAAAGACTAAACACTAAGAACTAGGTGGTCTAACTCGTATAAAAACCTGAAAATATTTGAGAAAAAAAAACACATTTCGCATTTAATTTTAAAATCTCTCCTAAAAGCTGGGCAAGTCATTTTACAGTAAGATTAAAAATTTAACTGCAAAACACCATACTACAGAGACTAAAACCTCAAACAACATGGCATACTCTTTAACCCCAACTTCCAAAATTAAATTACCCATAGTTCCTGTATGGGAGCCATCAGTGCCTTTTGACCAGAGGATGGAGTCCAGCTGTCTGAGTGGAGGGGGGACAATCTCAGGAGAGCAGCAGGAGGGTGTGAGGGTGAGGAACTTCGCAGCCGATACAGAGTAACAGTCTCTTTCACTCAAGACTCTGCGCTGACTCAACATCATGTGGTTACAAGGTATCAAGTACCTGTGAGAAAGAAGAGAGGCCACTTACACTGCTATTTAAAGAACCTCATAACGCAACACTTTGAAAGAAATTTACATGTGTTATAATATATAATGTCTGTGTATTATCGAATAAATGAATAAACAATCATAAATAGTCTATGGGAGTCTACTTACTTAAAAATCAACTGGAGCATGACATCCTCACAATACAGGCCAATGAGAGTGCGGAACAGAGCCAGCGACACACTGCCAAGCTGGAACAAATGAGTAGCCAATAAGAACACTGCAAAAAATCCTGTTCTATAAAAATATAGCTTGTTTTTAAAGAACGTATCTTAATTTAAAGAGTATTTTATTTTATTGGCTGAATTTTTCATTTGTTTTTTAATTAGTAATTAAATCTGCCAGTGCAGTAAAACAAAGTACACACACACAAAAAAAGATAAAGTACGGTTTCATATTAATCTTAGTTAAAAGAACAGGCACAGTTGGCTATATCATGGCTAATAGTATATTTTAGCCATGATGCTCTAGGGCTTTGAATTTAAAAAGTTAGAGAAAAGCATTTAGGTGCGTAAACCTAATACTTTCAACATTAATGTATCAGTCAGAAAGCTGTTGAATTTGATGGTTTGACAGACAGGGCAGATTAGATTACCTGAAAGGGAGTATTAATACGGCTGACCAGTGTGTCCAAAATGTGTACGTTGTCATGGCGATGGAGGAGGATGAAGCTGAGAAAGGTGTGCAGCAGGGCGGGTTCAGACACACTTCTTATGAAGAGGTCCAAGTATGCTGTGGTAGTCATCACCTCTTCAAGTGTTGACTAAAAAAAGATTGTTTAAAGATCTTATTAAACTGCATTTGTTTAGGAGAGGTATTAAAACAGATTAGGAGCTAGTGGAACTAAATTAAAAGACATCAAATTAGGTTTCTGAGCTTTAGTCTGTGATCCGAAGTTTAGGTTTAGACAACATAAAATTACTTACCTTGTGTAATGCTGGTGCTAAAACAGGTACCAGAAATCCATTATGGATGTAGCCCACCAGCTGGTCTCTGATGGAAGGATGAGACACCTGAACACAAAGTGAAGCTAATATTACAAATGCTCACTGATTTGATTTCACTCCTAATCTGTTGGGCAGACATAAAAACAAGGGCAAGAAAATAATGTTTATTTCAAACTTAATGTTTTGCCTTCTTAAGCAAGACTTTGAGAAGAATGAAGAATGCAGAAAATGGAGAGGAAGATTGTGTCTGATTGCAAGCACATTTAACTACAGCCGTATACATGCATGGATGTTCATGTTTAAGTTAATGTTTAAATGTGTCAGACACTGACACACACCTGTATGACAGCATTGCAGAACTCCAGGGAGTTCAGGAACTGAACTAGAGCAGGCAGCTTCTGCCAGTCATCACGATGCAGACAGTGCCACTCCTCACTGGGCACATCCAACTTAGTAGGCAAAGAGGAATAAAGGCCACTTAGACCTGTGGCCAAAACCTTAAAGAAAGAATTAAACAAAAAGGAGGATTACATGTGATCCTCTACATTATACATCTCATACAATCACAAATACATTAATTGGTCTCAAGCTGACTCTGCTTAAAGCTTATGAATTTATGCAATTATTTAGCTACAGAGGGATGCGTATATGAGTCTACAAATTAGCTATAAGTTGTATCAGCTATAGAGAGCTGTTGATGCATGATGCCTGTCTATTCAGTAAATAACATTAGCAATAGGGTAATGTTAATGTATTGTTGCCTGTCTACAAGTTACTTTAGCTACAGAGTAATATCTAATGATGCATAATGTCTATGCAAAAGGATTTCTGTGATATGAAAAAAACAATATTTTGCTCCAGAGAGTTACTGGTCAAAACTTATTATGTGTAACTTCCAATTCACCAATTGTTTTTGTTAAACATTCATAATTTATACAACTAATATGACAAACATTTTGTTTTCTTCCTGTTAAGGACTTATTATCCTGGCTTAATCTCAACAAAAACTGTTTTGTGAACTGAATGCATTTATTAATGTTTTCTTTAATAAAATAAGTCCATGTGGGGTCATAAAGAGACGAGAGTGCACATGAGGCTGAAAGTGCATGTCTACATCCGGACTCTACTAAAGTTAAGTATGATGTCATTTTAATAAGAATGTTACTCATGCACGCTGTAAAAGATTATGTAATTATTTCTATTGACTTCATGTAAGAGATATACTGGGCCAACACACTGTGGCAGATCTTTGAAAGGAAAACCAGTTACTATTCAGAAACAATAGCACTCTTTTTGTATTATTCTACTCATTTACCAATAAGAATAATACACTTTTGTATGGTTATGGGTGTTCTGTTTGCGTTATTTACTGTGGTGTGTCTCAACAATGGTTTTAACATCATTCAAAAGACTTAATGCTCAATAAAACATTGCAGAATAGAATATTTTAGGTGTTGCTGCTGCTGAAATTAAAATCAACAAACTTCTCTTCTAAGAAAACTGTCCAAAAATACTGATGACTCATAGTGCACTGCACAGAAGAGTCCAATCAAACGCTTTCAGAAATGGTAATGTAGGTAGCTTTAGAAGCGGAAATAATTTCAGTGGCAAGAAAAATATTTATGCTGGCTATATTTAAAAAAGTAGGACAAGTCCCTCAAATATGTCCCACCTTCTCCCTGTTCTGAGGGAAATTTTTCCATACAATAAAGAACTCTGTACTTTTATTGCAAATTCACATGGTCTTTAGGTTTGATGTTTAAATAACTAAATGAGATTTTTGTCAATCAATACAGGTGAAATGAGAATGCAAGCCAAGAGGAAACAGCTTTCCTTCTAATGCATTTAAAACCTCCGGAATCTTAATGGTCTCTAAAGACTATTTAATTAAATGGTAATTTAGGTAATGCACTGTATTAAATAAACTTCAGTACAGCATAAACTTAGATTCCGTCCAATATTGCTTAAAATAATACACAATAAAAGCACATAGTGTTTGTGGCATAATGTTGATTACATTTTTCTATTTTAACATTTATGAACTGGCACATTCACTGCCATTGTTTCAATGTAAATGCCTAAACGTGACTATGATTTTTGCTATTTTTATATAAACAAGGGATAGTTTTCTGTGCTGATAAAGATTACAGCAGAAGTGCTCTTGATTGTGCTACATTAACTATTGAGCCAGAAACATTCCTTTAAAGACCAGCAGTCACTTAAAGCTAGAAAGACAAAACAGGAAGACCCACACTAACAGACTCATACCGGACAGAAATAGGTGTTTTCTGCTATGTGTTTGGCCACAACGTGGTTTTCAGCAGAGAGTGCCATGATGAGTAGAAGTGCATCTCTAGCCTGCTGTCCGACTGACCCTTCCCTGTGTATGAAAGGAATGAGCAGGGAAAAGATGAGGAAATTAGCAGCACCCTGGTCCTCGCTTGTATGGAAAAACAGCTCCAGGACAGACGGATCTTTAGCAAGGACGCTGCACAGCTGGTTTAGAAGCAGCACAAGTTCCGCTTCCACAGCAGAGGAAGTTGGACCTGACGGAGAGCCAGAGCAGGACGACAGGAGCATCATTAGGGGCTTGAGCACAGGCTTATGATGAAGCAACGGCTGCCTGGCTTGTCCGATTAGCATCTCGTACATCTTTAGCTGTTCTAATTTCATATCATCTGTGAATTCTCTCCTCAAGCTCCAGATAAACAGTCTCTCCAACACATTCTCCATCACCACAAACTCCAGGATGGGACCCATGGCTCCACTCTGACCACACTCCTCTTCCATGAGGAGGAAGAGCATGTGCTCTACATAGTTCTGCACGGCACTGGCCTCGTCACCAGGGACTGGGCCGAACCGGAGCCCACCAAGTCCTCCGCCTCCACCGAGACCACGACCTCCACCTCCACCCACATGACTGCGCAAGGGGTCGTGCTTCTCTAGAATTTTCACCACCTGATGAAGGTCAAGAGATCAAAGGTCATTCACACTGGAGGGTTTCAGTTTGATCCAAATAGTCTATACAGAAAACATAGAAAAATGTCTTAAGCTGCTGCCATATTGTTTTTACATGATATCACATTGATATCAAGTGGGATAGTGAGATCAAGTGGGATCAAGTAAGATCAGAAATTTTCTGAACACTGTAATTTGCAGAGATCTTTAAAGAAGTGAAAAGTCTTTAAAAGTCTAATATAAGGCTACAGTGCCTGTTCTGTTATGATGTGAGCAAAGCATTTATTTACAATGTTTTATACATAGTTACTTGTTCCCATTTCAATATTATCGTAGTAAACCACAATGAATTTTTGCTACATATCAGGAAAATACTTCATCTGTTTTATGCAAAGTACTTAGGCGAGAGCTGTGATAAACCAGATCAAAGGAAACAATGAGATTTCTGTCCTCATGCCGTTCTATTACCATAGCAACAAAACTCCCAGTCAGGTGTGTTAGAATAACACTGGTTTTATTAACCAATTCATATTTAGGTAAATATGACCTAAGGGCTTCAGGAGAAGGAAGTGCAAGCAAGGTCATGTGGAATATTCCTGTAAGCAAATTTTATCATTTAAAAATGCAAAGTGAGGAGGAAGAGGAAGGAGGAGTGAAAAGTGACAGGGGTTAACTAATTAGCAACTGAGTGCTGAAATATTCTCATAATCCAATATGACATTAACAATCATACTTGTTTCCTTTTAGGCTGTGTTGACAGTCTCACTAATGGCCTAGACTGTTCGTCAGCTGTATCTAAACAATGCCTACTATGTTCTGAAGCCTTCTGCTGGATCAACAGGTTCCAGACAGAGTGTTTGGTCAGGAGCCCTATTCACAGTGTAACAACAAAACCATATAGTCTGTTCAAGGACCAGTTCAGGCTTTTCAATTTACTAAAATATTTACAAAAAAGTTGTTGATTATAACCTTGAAACCCCCAAACCAGATTACAAGCCTAATTTAGGCTAAATCTAATTTAGGCAATCTATTACCCATTGTAATATTCTTGTTTATTGTGTAATGATTCATAATTATTTATAGAAAATAGCTACAATCACACAACATTTTTTTTTCATTGAACTTGCATAAATTAAACAGAAAATACAACTACATAATATTTTGTTTGATCTCCCCAGGTAGATAAACAACATTTTCTTAAGATTAAGTACCTTCTCAATCTTAAGAAATTGACCCAGTAATACAGACCCAGTCTGTTTGTGTAGTCTGTTAGTGACATAACCTACATTAAATACTTTTAAATGGTGTTAGCATTATGAAATATACATCATCAACAACAACAAATAATTAAAACCAAAAATCATAGGCAGAGAGAAATAATATTCCCAACCAAATACATACATTTTCTTGACAGTTTGCCTAGTCTGTTAAGAACATTTGTCTTTTAGGAAATAATTCTCAAATGAAAAATATGAGATTCATTCTTAGTGATTTGTTTCTCTATAACAATTTAAAGACATTTTAGAGAAAACATCAGGTACCTGCGCCCAGTGGTTCTTAAACACGATCATGCATGTCTCAGGGTCCACACCCTTCAGGACCAGAGTCTGGCCACCTTGATTCCCATTGGCAACCATGAATGCCATTGTTGCACCCTCACAGCAGGACTAAACCATAATGTTCAGGTTGACAGGGGGAGTTGACGCCAAATGTAGATAAGGGCACCGTACCATTAGATGCTGAAGACCTGCAGATGATTAAACACGGAAGAGACCAATCAAAAAACAGCTTGCCAAAAACAAAATATTAAGTGTACTGTACCAATTTTGAAAAGCTCTTCAAATACCTTCTGTATATTATTTCTCACCAGCTAAACTGAGTCTTCCTGTAAGAAGCTACACTGCACAACCAAACATTGAAAGTAACATAGCATTGCGTTAGAAAGGTTTCAAGGGAGATCCACCAGTACGTTTAAGTGATTTCTCCCTTATAAGCAATAAGGTCAGGTGTAATGTCAGAAGGACTCAGCATCCATTGCTCACAGCAAGATGCTAATTATCAGCATGTAGATGTGAGCTTTGTGTATAATATTTAGTGTTATGGAATTTCATATGTTACTTCTTATGTAACTTTACAGTTCATGAAAAACTAATGCATCATTACCGCAAAGCTTGAGCTTTCTATGCTAAACTATTTTTAATTTAAATGAATAAACAGAAACATAGCCAGAAGCGTTTAGATTATAGCTCTTTGCTTCAACCAAATACCAAATGATTATGGATGGATACAAAGAAGCTCTTTATCTAAAGTCCAAAAATATGTGTGGGGAGAATTATCAATGGTTTCTATGTGTGTGAGTGTGTTTTCTATAAAATGAGTAACAGCATAAACAATAGTATTCTCCACAAACCATGTGGTCTGGTGCCTCATCTTTATTTGCATGCTAGGATAAAGCAGATCTGATGATGGCACACACTCAGAGAAGGAAATGGAGTGTAATTTTTTTCCTCTGTTAAAAGACTGTCTCCTGTCCCACATTAATATGCAAAGTGGCTATAAGTGAGGCTTTGGTAAGCTGAACTTTGTTAAAATTGTGGTGCTATAAAACCACTCTGATCTCTGTTTGCTTTAAATTCCAGATCAGGCAGCCCTAGCAACACTAGCTCAAAAAATGACTTTGGGGATTCTGTTTGGATGACCAATAAAAGATGAGGGGAGTGTGTGGGGAAACATGTCTGAAACAAAAATTATTATAATACATCTGCACATACTACTTTGGAAATGATAAACCTAATTAAACGGTGATTCTTTGCTGCGAGGTAAAAACTTGTGACGATACATATCCATTTCTTCCACAAACATCTAATACTGTCTCCCTGAAAAACATTACCCTAAAGGGGTGCCTCACACAACACACACAGCTGCAAACGTCCAATGTAAAGTTTCACATAGTATTAATCAGCCAATCAGTGATGATAAACAGCTACACATGCCTGAACTGAGAGCCAATCATCAGAGACAGCACCAACTGAAAGAAAAGACACTATTTTGGTTACACAGGCTGTCCACAGTCTGCACAGGAACCTGGAGGACAAAAAGTCAAAGTCAGAATAAATTTTCACCTACTTCATACAGACATCTTCTGAGAGATGCTTCTGGAGACAGACTATTTTTTGAGCTGAAGAACATCAACATCTTCTGGAGGTTCAGGAACTCTTATGAGATACACAGAATTAGATCCAGTCAAAGGGAGCTCTGCGAAGATGACATCAGAGAAGGAACAATTTAGATTTGCTGGTTTAAGCCGTGTGAGTGATAAGGGAGAGAGGAGGCAAGGAAATGACTAGATGGATCCGAGCAGTGTGAAAGAGATTGAAAACAGTACAGAAGAATAGGAATGAGAAAGAGGGAGATGAGGAGAGAAGGTGGAACTTGTCTATACTCAAAACTTTTAGAGTACTAATGAAATAAAGCTACTCTAAATCATATTCTCTAAACAGACCATGTATGTGTTACCCAAAACACTGCAATAAGTCAGCAGCCCACCACGATACACACACAAAGCAAGCAAACATTGAATTGTAGTGCACCCAACAAAACATAATCAAGACTTTAATAAAGGACAATAGGACCTTTTTAAAACTATACGTTTGGAAACATTTCAAAGGTTTAAAATATAAAACTCAGTGCATCACTATGACCAAATAAATAAATCTGCATTCCAAATCTTAATGCTTACAACCTGTCCTCTCCACCAGCGACCAGACAACTTCCTTCACCAGACTGTGCCTTTGTCTGAAAGCTAAAAAATGCTGCCTGCACAGGCAGTATACAGAGATAGGAAAGAATCAGGTACTTGTACTTACTTACAGCAAGAGAAAAGCATTGTAGATATCACTCGCTTTAATATGTCTTGAGCTCATTTGAGTTTGTTCAAGGTGATTTGGAACCAGTATGAAATCAGTTTCCTGTTCAGAAACACCCTCCTACAAACGCACTGCCTGTGAAATCGTTGACAGACTAAGCAACAAACCCAAAGGCAGCCTGTGTGTTTACAGTATGCAGCTGACTAAAGAGATTACCAACATACCTCAGCTGTGCTCCAGTTCCTTAACAATGTTTTAGTGTATGTCCAGGAGAAGTGCTACTGTTAAGCATTTGAAGCTGAATTAGTGACTATTCAGATAACATTATACCACATGCCTGACATTTCCTATAAAAACTGTCATTTACTGATTCTGTTGACTACACAGACTCACATAGAGAGATATTGTTTAGAATGTTAAGTTTAATGTGGCTTATTTATTGCAATTAAATTTTTTACTTCATTTTAACTCAACCTTTTTGACATAAAAGCCCCCTCTGACCACGTGACCCCAAAACACACAAAAACTCATTAACCTGTGTAAAGGTGGGACACAGAAACCCTCCAGAACAAACTGAGGAAACTACACTGAATTCTTGATCTTGTTCTATGTCCTGAATGAGATCAGATGAGATACTGTACTGTGACAAAACTGGGTTCTATAAAGATACTGTAAAAGATGGTCTTCCTGACTGAGCTATCTTAGTAATGATGTCAGAGAGTGAAGCCACTCAGGAAGCACGCTGCAACTGTGTTTACTTCAGATTAGCAGCAGTCATCCAATTAGGGTAATTTAGTTAATGACCTTCATTTTAGTCTTTAAAGTATTTTAAAAGTCCCTAAATTACTCCAAATCACAGAAAAGGATATTTAAGCAAAAGACAGAATCTAAACAGTCTTACATTATAAATGAATATTATTACCAATCAATGAGATAATCATTCATCTACATTTCTGCCATCTTAAACAAGCTTAATTTTATCTGATGAATCAAAGGCCATTAAACCTTAATATATTTGTCTGTAAACACCCAGTGAGCAAAATGGAGGTGCTTAAGCAAGGAACCATAACTCGTCTTTTGTCAGCTGTCTTCATCTTCACAGTATCAATGCTTATCAAAAGTCATAATAAATTTCTTAGATATGTCACTGAAGCATATTAATTTTAACTGTTAAAATGATGACGCGTATACAAGGTTCTAGTTGAACAGCACTCAAGTTATTTTCAGAAAATGAACTTGCTATAGCAAGTTGCTATAGCAAGTTGCTATAGCAAGCGAGCTTTCAAATAATATGATTCCACACTCCTGTGCTCTTCAAAACACATGAACACATAGAGGGTTTGACAGGCAAGCAGGACATTCTGTCATTGCAGACCAGACCAAAATAAGGTTAAGTATTTTAAGGTATTGTTTCTATTATGAAATTCAAATAAAGTGTAATTCTGCAAAACAGTCAAACAGAGATGTAGGACTGAGGTGGTGGACAAACTGCTGACTCTGAATTTACACACTTCCCCACAGAGGATAATCTGGCTCAGAGCAGAGGAAAAATGACTGGCACACTGTACGACTGGACCATGTTCTGTAAACAAAGTAGAGCTGTATAAATATAACACATATTGTGTATGTATGTATAACACATACACATGTATGTGTATGTGTGCATCCTATATTTATTATACACACACGAACACAAACATGTAACACAGTAGGAGGAAAAACTATTACTTATTACTTTCCATGCCTGTGCCATGCCTTAATATATTAAAAACAACAAACCCTTATGTTCTGTGGAACGTGTAGCATTTACTTCTCTGGCAGCTGCAGCTGCCTCAGTGCTTGTGTGACACATGCTATGAAACAGGTCTTCACGGTCCTGCTACACCACAACTGACAAAACAGGTTCCATGTGTTAGTAGCCACACCAAAATTCACAAGACCTCATGGGAGAAAAACACTTTTAAAGTTAAACAACTGACAAGGAGTAGAGCGTTCTTATTTTACATGTTCATCATTAAAGAGTAATGATACTGTCAGGGTCAGAATGTTTGTTCAGAGTCCCTTTGTGAATGACTCTTTTGAGATTGGGTTGAGTTTCATGGCCTGCAGGCCAAAGGGAGTGTCACACTGAAGGGAGAGGTTGAGTGAGACAGAAGTGAAGCAAGCCTGTCCCATCCCATCACAGAGCTGTCATAACTGCTGGATGTTTTCTGCACGTCATCCATTAGTATTATCTCAACACATTCCACACCATTTGTCCAGTTGCCAGATCATAACCTCAAATCTCTCATAAAGCAACAAGGCTTAATTCAAAACAATAAAGTTCAATTATATTCTTTATACTATATTAAATTATATATGTTTATATACAATGTTTGAATTGTTTCAGTAAACTCACTGTAACTATAGAATAACACAAAGTAACTTTTTAAATAAATTTATTGGCTGCTTTTCTTTATTATTTGGTTTGAATCATCCATTTAAACACATTTATTAAATAAAATTGTAGTTTGCTAATGTTAGTAATGAATATATTGGAACAATTATATTTTTGTCTACAATAAAGACAAAAAAAGCAAAGCTCATGAGAAACATTTCTGTCAAGTGACTTCAAACTTTTGACTGGTATTGTATAAGCAAGGGACAAACTATTATGTATTATGTTAAAATTCATAATAAAATTACCAGCCAACTGGTGAGTAACTGTTTTATTTACTTGCCAAATCCAGTTTTGGCAGTAATGGTTTTTGATCTCCTATAATATGCCTTTCATGACGGAAACACAAACATCCTTTTTCACACACACAGAACCCCAAAGCAAATCAAAACAGGCATGATTGCCATGATCAAACAGTGTCTGAAGACACATGGGAGGATTCTGGTGCCCATGACGACCGGGTGACACAAGGGGTGTTAAAGTGACAGAGGCTGCTGAAAAATTTAAAGGGCATGCACAGAGGAGAAAACTACAAGCTCTATTTACAACCTCAACCACAGGAGCACAAAACCTGACCCTCTGCCTGCTAGATGTTTTAGAATTAATAAATTAAATGATTATAAATTATCCTTTCTGACAGTAAAACACAAAAACAGTATCTGCACTAATTCAAAACAAAGCAAACATATAAATGAATTGATGTGATACTACAGAAAAGACCTAAGGGTTTAGTAGATAACTACAATCCTTATCACAATATTATAACCTATGACATTACATGTATGTACAGGTCATTTAAAGCACCACCTGTATGCATGTGAGATGCAAATGTGTTTACATTATATCACCTGTTTCCTACCCAGAGTTCAAACAGAAGACCTAATCTACATGGACAACAACACACCACCTGTTGCCATCACCTGATTGGTGGGATTTGTACAAGTCCAGAGGTAACATGGGACCAGTAACTATGGAGACATTAACATCCCCAGTGGAACTAAAATAACATTAGAAGGGACTGGAGAGGTAATGAGCCAGTTTACATAAAGCAAGGATGCACGCAAATATGGTTTGCATGCTTCCGTGCAAACACACCAACATGTTTACAATTATGCAGTTTGTGATCATCTACTGTTTTCAGAGTGTGAATGTGTTTTCAGACAGTTTATAAAGACAAAGCAAACACGCACTGAAAATCTATGGCACCAAAACAAAAAACACTAAACAAAGGCAAAGCTTTCATATGTTATAGAACTGCCTGTTACACTGAGATAAAACAAAACTATGGTGGCCCATTTAAGACAAACAAAGGAACAACAGTCTGATGTTTGCATTCTCTGATGAAGCGCACAATAATCACACCATTGTGTAAGAAACACAGGAAGCTTAAAGGTGAACTTAGTACTGCTAATTAAATAAGAAATACACAAAGAAATTAGCAGTACTTTTGAGAAATATGACAAATTAAATTTACTGAGATGAGGCACAGTAATAGCAGTGATCTTGAAATATCAGCTTTATTCTAAATGGACTCTCCCTCATGGGTGCTGCCATTTAGAGATCACATGACAAACCGTGTCATGCTAGTAACAGAGTTACTAATATTAACCACAACAACAACAACTCATTTTAGCACTTCTTTCCAGAGCTTGAAGGAAAACAAATATAAAACTACATCTAAAAAATAAGCAAAACAAACAATAACAAACATAAAACTACAACAGCACAGTTTAGACTGATGGTATAGACCAGCATTTGTTACTCAAAATTTAGTGGAAAAATAAACAATCCCAACAATCAGTACCTGCCGAAGCAAAAAAAACAAACCCATAGAACTTGCAGCTTCCTCATCTGATAACAAGGACAGTCGTCATGACATCAAGCATCACAATGGCCACAGCTATACCATAAAAGCTGTGTTTGAAGATTAAATAAAAACAAACTAAACAATCAAAGCAAGCGTGAATCACACAGGCGATCAATATCAGAATTGAGGCCACACCTCCTCCAAAACACATGAACATGGCACGTGAAGGTATGCAAATACATCGTTTGACAGGCAAGTAGGACATCCTATTATAGACGTGACAATGCCAGCCAATAAAGACAGGTGACATTTCCCATGTAACTGAACTCGACCCTTAATGTTTTTTATCGGGTTAAGACAGTTGATCTGTTAAGAAACACTGATCTGTTATGTAATTTCTCAATAACTCAATTTTGTTTATTTTTAACCCCCAAAAAGTTATGGAGTGAAGCTTTAAAGCTATTGAATAATATTCAGGTATAGTTAAGATCATATGTTTCCTTATTTAAATCAATGGCTGCTTGTAGCTTTTTGGGATAGATGTTTGTCAGTCACTCAATTGTCCTCAGTGGCAAAGTTAGGTCTCAGTTATTGGTTACAGTTATTGATGCTTGCTGAGGCTACACATGACGTTAGGAGCCAGGGGTGTTTGTTTTAAACAGGATATTTTGTGTAAAACACAGCAATTACTTTGTCCTGTGGAATATATGTAAATATCTGCTATATGTTAAATGAAATACCTTTATAAGGCAGTACTTCATTAAAAATAAACAGCAAAACATCTCGCAGATTATGCAATTAATGTGTAAATGTATAAGCAGATCTGTATAACCCTATCGACACATTGTCATACAACCCCCTATTTACGTACAACCACAATACGGTCAACCTACATAACTAATTGAATAAACAGATTCTATTGAATCAACCCAAACGGACGTTCATTAAATTAACCCTTTTTGTGTACTGCAAAAAATAAAAGGTCATATAGGTCAGGTTTCAAACAACAAAAGAAAGATCTTCTTAAGATGCACAAAGAAAACAACAAACAGAAAACAGATCTGAAATCCAGATCTAACAGACACGCAACAGTTTCCTCATGAATGGGTGGTATGTTTAATGTTCATTATCCATATGAGCAAAGAGTGGGGAGAGAGAATGTTTGCACAACACAGAGATCCCTTATCATATAGTTTGTCTCACAACGCAAGGGTGATGCATGCCAGATCAAATGCAAAGATGGGGGAGAGACCCAGAGAGAGAGAGAGAGTGAAGCAGATTGAGGAAGATAGAGAGAGAGTTCTTTTTGAAGTTGGAACACTCGTTTCATTCACATCGATACTTTTTTCATGAAAGTATTCAGCAGCAGTCTCTGGTGATTCAGTCTGTATAAACAGCTTCATGAATAGAACATACTCCAGTATGAATAGAAGTATTACTTCTATTACATAATACTGAAGTAACACTCAGAATTGGGTGAAACTACTGGAATAAAAAACATGACAATCATAGTTTGTCATAGTCCATACGTCCACAGCATTGCCTTGTGATAATAGCTGTAATGTCACAGCTATGCAGCCTTGAAGACTGGGATGTGTGCCTGTGCATTTACATAGCTGGCTACATGCATGAGGGCCAAATTTTTGAAAACGGCCTTACAAATATAGTAAACGTGACAAATCAACTTGTTAGGATATTTAAGATGGCACTCAGTCACTAGTATAAAGTGCTTGTAAATTAGCCAAATCATGTTTGGCTTTAAATCTATTGATGTTCATGTTTATGTGAGGGTTAGTTTGTGTGTGTGTGTGTGTGTGTGTGTGTGTGTGTTAATCCTCAGCACAAGGCAAGGCTGAACCAGGCCGTGGCATGTCTTTCGCTTAGGTTGTTTCCCACATTTTTGGATAACTTGTTTCAGATTAATACAGCTTTATACAGGAAGCAAAAAAGTACAATTACGTCTGTCTTTAAAGCCCTTTCTACATCTGTGAACATAATGATAAATTAAGCTGTTCTTATCAGGTTTGACAGAGGACAATCATATATAGTTAATCACTAATAAGCCTGCTGTTAATGCTCCATTGCCAAAACAGATACAAGTAATGTGGTATCAAACAGTAGTGATTCTCCTTTTAAAAACCAGACGTTCAACTTTATGCAGCTCAGTGGCTATAGGAATGTGTGAAGAACAAGCTTTGGAATGAAGCCTTTCAGAATTATGAAATATAGATCTAAAAGACAGATTTCATAATTTTCTGTTTTACTATATCTATGAAAGAAAAAGGAAGCGATTACAGAATACACGTCTTTATCTTACAGTCAAAAGCACCAAAAATTATTTTTATATGGAATTACTGGGACCAAGCCATTTATTTTTATGTTAACTTGCTACAAAACATACAGCCTGTCATGAAGCTACATGATTAGATCATAAAGATGCAGGCAGCAACAAAACCTTCAGTGTAAGTTCTTTCACTTGCCATAAAGGGTAAACATCATTAGATACACAGAAACGTACAGTGTACAGTCTGTACAGAGTACAGTTCCCAGATCAGTCAACTTTAACTTTCAATTCTGTTTAGCTCTCTCCTCACTTCTGTAAACACAGTGTAGCAGGGTATACAGACACCAGTTTACAGATTCCAAAAGCCCTACCTTTTGACTTAAAGATGCCAACACGCACTGTACTACACCTTAAATGATAAACATGCATATAGGAAGACATGAATCCTTTTGAAAGTGATCCGAATTGGTAACATTATCCACAACCCAGTCTAAACAATTAAGATTGGATTACTCTGCTTTAACTAAATCTGCAAACTGTGCGTTCTGGTTTCAGTTCTTGACTGATAAATTCAAGTACCAAACACAAACAAATAATCTACTTTACATACGTCATGACACCAACAAACAAGAAGCCAAACTATTGAGCTGTAGTAGAGGAAGATCTTTAGAAGGAAAGCATGAATATGTTTATAAAACACTACGATGTTAATTAAATATGTAAATCGCTAAGCAGTTGTATTTGTAGTCATGGCTCTGTTTTTCAGACGACCTAGAACAACCTGCACTACATGTTAGGGCTGGAGCTCCTTGCCCTGTACACAACCCCACTTTCGAACAAGAGAACACGTAAAATAAAAACATTAAACACATTAAATGATGTTAATGTTAAAAGTGTCACATAAAATAAAAACATGCATGTTTTTTTAAATAACACATACTTCGCCTTTAAAGTCCAAGCGCTTTTATCGCCGACACCTGACACAACTTCGACTCAACAGCTCTTTGTCCATGTGTCGTATTCCACAAGCGTTGGATCGATCATAACATCATCTTACGGATCAATCTCACAACCTTAAAACGGCGACGGTTCTGCTGAGTTTGTCAAATTACACTTTAAAGATCTACGGGCTTGTGACGACAGATCTGTTTTGATCACCTGAGCTTGGATTAGAAAGGTGAGCTCTAACACAAGCCCCGCCCCTACACCCTAGCGCCGCCTCGTGATTGGCTGTAGTGTTTGTACTGTACAAATATGTACAGTACAAAAACTAATACAAAAATCAATAAATTAGTCATTTGTGTCTTGATGGTTGACATCATGTATATCTCCAGGGTTCCTGTTTAAGCTGCATAAGATAACAAGATGTGTCTGTAGTGGAGAGCAGAGACTGGTTGTAACACTGTGGACTGTAATGGCTAATAACACTGGAATTTTTATCTTGAGATTAAAAAAGTAATGTTTGTGCTTTCTGTTGATCCTGGTTCAGAGTGTTGGTCTTCTCAAATGTTAACAAAAGATTGCTGCACAATACTGTGTGAGTTGAAACATTTAAAGTGATGTATAACAACACAAAAAATAAGCAATCAACAATGCAGTTTGTTTTATTACAGGTTTGATGAATGAACATACATTTAGAACAACAAATTAATGTGTGTGTGCATTTGTGTGTTAGTGTGTATATTAATGTTAAGCATGTATACATGTTATGGTTAATTTATGCATCATGATTTTTAAACACTGCAGCTAAAGAACACATTAGAGGCTATATGTAGTGTGTAATGTAGTAAAAACATATTAGTAGTAAATATGTACATATATGTAGTAAAGTGTTGATTTAAAATAACTCATCACTCACTCATCACAATATCACTCATTATTATTTTACTTACAAACTGATCATTTTTAAAAACTTTTTTATGTAGTAAGCTTATTTGTGATGTAAGATAAAAAAATAATTAAATTACTTATCTAATCACTCTTTGTAAAATAAATCCGTTAGAAATAATGTCTTTTGTACTTGTTTGGTTATCCTAATGACAATAGACAGAACACTGCGTATTTAACACATTATTATTATTTAATGATTTTATATTATATTATATTATATTATATTATTTAAACTTTCTCATGAAATGAAAATAATCAAGTTGCAATCAGTAGCCTAATACACCTTAGCAATGTTAATTCCACGAGTAGACTGCAATACCTTTTTATGCATTTAGGTAAAAGTTTAGGTGCTCACATAAATATACGAAATAACGATGAATAATGGTATAAATTGTAAATATGGTATAAATGAACATTTATACATGTTTGTAAAAGTAGGACAATTTTAAGTTCATTATATGTCATGTTAAAGCACTTGTACAACGTCACTGTAAAGTATTACCGTATGTTTTTAACATTTTTGCTGTTTTAAATACTTAAAAAATAGTGTAGGAAAATAGTGTGCATGCGTCAAATCCTGGTCTTTTTCGCCCTCTACTGAACAACGTGTTCAGGCGCGCGTGCACACTCAGCTTTCTGTCACGATGGAACTCGTCGCTTTTACCGCAGACATACACAGATCAGCGCTGTCTCTAGTCACACGGCAAGACCGTATGCTTTATGTGATTGTTGTGTGAGCAGTGTTGTTCAACTGGTATTAGTTTTTGGTTATTATTTAACTAGGACTTACTTTTAAAAAGAATGGCTGAAGCCCGGTATCAGGATGAAGATGAAGATTGTCCAAATGTTAGGACTACGAGGAGAAGAGATTTAACAGGTAAGACGATTCTTACTGGAAATTTCCGACTTCAGGAATGTTTAGTGAAGTTCTAGAGATCTGGAACTCTTTGGACGTTTAAGTGAAAGATTTGTGATGCTGGCTGAGACAGTAACCTGTAACTGCATTACATGACCATAGACTATTTTTTTCTGCTTTCTGTAGTGGATATGGTTAACAAATTTTACCAAAGTTTTAAGAAATAATATATAATTTTTCTGTTTGTTATTAATTTGTTTATTTATATTTATTTTATTCAATCTGAACATCAACAAAAACATCAAACCTGCAGCATAATGATGAATTACACTTGATTTTAATATGAATTTATTTATATAATATATTAATATGAATAAAGATGAAAATGAATATAATTAAAATGGGCCTGTGGTGAACTAGTTTAAATAACTGCATGTAATTGTTAGAGTTAGATATGAGTTACTTAAGAAAGATAGGATGCAGTAACAAATGAGCCACAAATGCTGCTGAAATCCCACTGCACTGGAAAATTCCTCTTGATCTCAACATTAATCTTGATATATTGGTGAGTCAGCTGTGGCTTTCCCCTGTATTGACACACAACAGGTGACACAGCCGAGAGAACATGAGGCAGCAGTTGTGCATGTTGCAGCCTGTGTGAAAGTAAACCACCTGTGCAGCGTCAAAAGTATGTCTGGACAGTCAGCATACTTAACAGCTTAAACACCATGTCCAGAAATGATGATCTTAGCTCTGTATGCTATCTATGTATTTCAATCAGACTTTACATGATAATTGTGTATTTTCTTAGCACATAAACAGACTTAGCATATAATAAAGAGGTATTATTTTGGCTGTAGTTTTTTATTTTAGTTTTACATTTATTAATATCAATGTATGTGCATATCGCATGTAAAATAAGTCAGTGTGTTTGTGTGTGTGTGTGTGTGTGTGTGTGTGTAATACCACAGCTGATGGTTTTTACCAGGGGGGTTTGTGCAATATAACGAATCAGCACTTATAAACCTCCAGGCCAGATTCCATCCCAATTTTAACTTTATCTCCAGCTACTCCCGCTTTCCTCTACATCATATGAACTCCTGAACATGTTTCTACATGTCAGACCATATTATTATACCATTATCTACTGCTGGCATTGAGCAGAACGTGCCAAGAAAACTTCATGTTTATAAAGATGTTTAGGCTTGACAATATTTAATTGTTCCACAAAAAGTCCCTTTCATTCCCCTTTAATTAAGAAGGTATAACTTAGAAACCCTTTTAGATCATGTAACGTTTATCTTGTTTCACTATGTGTTTCTTGTTTTCTCTATTTTTTTCAACACATCCACATACAATTACATATGCTTCTCTTACAAAATGAACCATCTTGCAGTGACATCTTAAGTAAATGTTTTGTTGAGAGACACTTCTTAAATGTTTCACCAAAAATAGTTTCTAATAAGTTTAATAATATCTTACCTTTTTTAAGCATTTTGGATATGTTGCCACAGTACTTGAATTTAGGCTGTCATTTTATCTTTTCATGTAATCCGAGACTGACAAGATTATGATAATTTCAGATATACCTTCTGTTGTAGGAATCTCGTTAATCCAAAAATCTTAATTGATCATTACAGTTAATGGCAAATTATAAATACATATATATAATATGTAATATATATGTATTGTAAATACAGCAAATGATATAAATAAGCATCATAATCTTTGCACAATACTGTATAGCAGTGCTTTTACATTAGTATAGATAATTATTAACCCATCCTTGGGAAACAAAATTTAACCAAATGGGATGCTGTAAAGATATAATATTGGCCTAGTGAGTATGAAGGCATGAATATATTAGCTAATGTTACACATTAGTGTTTGATCAGAGATTGATCAGCAGCTAGTGTCAATTAGTGAATCACATTTTAATGGACTGATATCTGTGTCTTTACTATTTAAAAGGCATTGCTTAGACTTTATATATAGCATAGTAGCACATTCTTTCAGTATTTCTTCATTATTGTGTTTGCTTGGGTTCTTCTTTTTTTCTTCTTCCTCTTCTTGTTACTTTTTCATATTATTATTATTGTTATTATTTTGTCATTAATGCTGTTTATAGTTATGTATTTATAGCTCAATATTTATGTTATGATAAAGAGAAATCACATTTTGAAATCAGGTACACATATTAAATATACATCTTTCTGTTAAAATGTTGTTGGTTATACGTATGTACTGCATAAGCGTGTTTTACCTCTCTGATTTATGACAAGGTTTTGATAAACAGTCCCCTAGAGCTGTCAGAGTGAATTGTAGTGTTTGGTGAAACTCAGAAGACTGATTTCAGGTCAGTATAAAAAGGTTTTGTCTGTCGGTACAATGAGTAAATGTTGGCCTGCACAGACAGGCTTTAAACACAGAGGAGACACTATGTCAGCACAATTGTATCCCACAATCTGCCCGTAATGCCTTTTAACCTGTCTAAACACACATCCATATCTACAAAATTCATGTTTCTCCATGTTCAAAATGAGCTTTTAAAGTAATACTGTAAGGTCATACTGGTGTCTGAAGAAAAATATTTTAAAAAGTAATATTTTAAAAGTAATTTTCAACCGCTTGGTGAGCTTTGTAAAATCCTGATAGTGACAGACAATTAAATCTATGTTTAACTAAAAAGTCCAAAGAGAGCAGTCGACTCCTGTCTTGACAAATTCTGCCATCAGAGTTAAAATTTTCTCTTTATTTTAGATGTCTTAGCATACATTTCTGAGTGATCGTTTTCTTTATTGCCTCTACAACAAAAGCTTGTTGTTGCTAGCTCTTTCTCTTTAAGGCCTTTTGTACACCTGCTTTTCACATTTGTCTCATGTGATTTGACCAAAAGCAGATTGGGCATATTGTCATTTAAACCTGCTATTAACATCCTCAGTGTCTCATTGTGTCCCATTAGTCTCTGATTTCACCACTACGTCAGTATGTCACAAAAAGTCAACAAACTATTTTTTCACTCTCTCTCTCTTGCTGTCTTTGATGCATAAGAATGTTCTTTTGTATATCTGATCAAATACCAATAGCTATTTTTGAGCTTGTTTTATAGCATTTTTTAAGAATGTAATACTTTTACAACCAGTCAAAAACCTACACATGAATAAAGTTTTAATTTTATTTGTTTAAATTGCTATTTAAAATGGCACCACAGTAAACAAAACTCCCCAATCAGTTGTAAATATATGGAACACATCAGTGATTACTGTTAATGCAAGACAATGGCATTGGAAGCTGCTGTCTCTTTACACAGATCCTAGACCGGTTTTACACCTTTACATGTTATGCTTTTAAGGAAACTTTTAAATGAGAGCTGGTCCTAGATCAGCACACAACAGTAATATCTTCCTGGAGCAGTAAAGGTGATACAGCTGATTGGTCTGTTCTGATACCAGGATGTAGTTCTAAGAATAAAATCAATGGACCGCTTAGACATTATAAAGGGACCTCTGTGCAGCTAAGTAAAGTATTCTTTAATATTTTACACAAAGTTCAGTGTATATTCTTATTTGACTGTTGCTTTGATCCACGTATGTCAGAAGTGAACTACTTCCTGTTTGACCACATTCCAGCGGAATGGGATGTCACTTTTATAAAAGACGGTGCTTCCTATCAGTGGTTTTGAATCAAAAGGATGGAAAGCTGCGGTGTATAAACACTAGTGAGTGACTTAATATTATCTGCAATACGCAGGTAGGATGTATATTTTCAGACGATCGTATCTTTGGTAGGCAGTGTGTCTTAGTTCACACGTAAATGTGTTTTATCATTTTAACTTGGATTCTTTAGCTTGTAAATGTTTTGGTAGACAGTGATTGAAATCGCTTGGTTTAACCATCTTAATTACATTGGCAAGTGTTATTGTGAAGGGTCTGTAACTTTCTCATTTAGTAATGGTTTCACACACACACACACACACACACACACATATATATATACAAAGCGAGTGTCTGTGGAAAGTGGTTAGTTAATAGCTGACTTAGTATTTATTAGTTTGAAACAAATACACAAGGACCCCTTTCCTAAAGTGGTATGTCAGATAAGTGTTTACACTAAAAGTTAAATGTGGTCACATGTGGTTTTGACTATGTGTTTGTTGTGATCTGACAAGAAACATTTTGGACCCCGTTTACACCTGTATTTAGCATATATACACTTGTGGTTGGATCACCCAAAATGCACCTCAACACAAGCTGTAAACAGGATCTACGGCATGCCTTTGAGTTCACCTTTATTGCCTAAAAAGTTAAACATTATAAATGCTTGAAGTTGTTGGAAGAAACAAGGTTCCTTTCATATACACTTAAAACATGCTGGTATTGTTATACAGGCTTTGAAGTTCTTTATTGTGATAATGTATTTAAACACATCTACTTACAAAGCTGATATCCAAATCATGTGTTAAACTTTAACGCCTGTGTTTAAAATTAAAAGGGAAACTTACCGTACCTCTGAAACAACAAGAACCTCCTGAAAGAGTTGTTAGACTGGACTAGACTTTAATTATGAGTGCTAAGCATGATTTCAAGACCAACTGTAGTTTCCCCTGAAGCTGTGCTGTTTAAAACAGGTTTATCAGGAACATACCTCACAGTTTACCAAGTCAAACAGACGACATCACCACTGCCAGCTGTGCAGTAGGACATTACTGTTGTACACTAAATGTACAACAATGTAGTAAATGTATATTCATTTAATGACTAAATACAATATTGTACTACAAAGAAACTAAAATGGTAAATTGGCGAGGTATCTTTAGCTTATATATTAGTATCTATAGCTCATTAATTTTAATTTTCTGTTTTGCAGACCAGTCAGAAAGAAATAAACCAGATCACTCACACATAAGGTAAGATCTTTAAACATGGATCTATTTGTTACTTAAATACTGTTAAAGGTGTACGTGACATGATTACAGATGATTAGTAGAAATACTAGAGTTATCTGACATGTATATCTTGTATGACAGTTTTAGTATTTTGAGATTCTTATGGTTGAATTTCTATTTAAACTATATTCTCATTGATCCACCCACCATGAAAGCCTGTCTAATCTGGTGACATGTTTCTTTAAAAAGGGAACATCACTGTTCTGTTTTGATGTATTAGTCCAAATGCCTGTTAAATATTAACCAGGCCTTGAAGTTTAGTATTTAAATCTACTAAACTTTAACATGTGAAATCTCACTTTGACTATACAGTCCATTGAGGCAAAGTTATTGTGCCTGGAAGACAACCTGAAACAATGTATCAAGATCTACTAAAGTCTATTGTATAGCCCACTCATTGGCCCCAAGGGGAGGAGGCTCCAACATTTTGTCCCTAAGACCAAAAATTTTGTGGAAGACCTGCATTGGGATAGATGAACGAATGCATAATCTTCAAATAGAACAACGCATACCACATAAATGCTAATTTGCTTTAGACCATAAAACATTTTGCTTCATTTATAGTTACGACACAACAAATGAATTTTACAGCAGTGCAAGTTATCTGTTTTATTATTTTTTTAAATCACTGTCTCTGTAATGTCTAAAAGTCAGCAAGTGCTTTACAACATAAATCAACTCATGACAGAACACATGGATAGTTTTGCTTGTTTGTAGCTCAGTCAATGATGAATTCCACAATTTCCACAGTGAAAAAGACTTAGGGTGTGAACCCAATATGTCAGCTGGTTCTCATTTGAGGCAATGCTGCCTTTAAGAGCCTGCTAGCATGCTAGTCTGACTCTCTCTGTTTTTCTCTCGCTCTCCTTTAGACACACACACACAGAGAACTTATGACACATCACTTCAGCTATGCAGAAAGCAGAAAGCTTTAGAAAAGGGACAAAGTCAGGAACTAAAGTCTTGGGGATGAATGATCAAAACCCTTTTACCACAGAAAACTGTACTTTTGGGATAAGAGGGATTAACTTGCTGTAATGGATTATTGTAACGGAAAACTTTAACTATCTTTGACTCTAAGGTATGAACTAGATGACTTAATAACTTTAAGTGCACTTCATTTGCAGTATGAATGTTGAATGTCAAGCTCTGTCTTTCATTTTTACTGCCTGGCTAAAGGCAACTATATTTGCTCTGGTATTTATTGTTAGAGCAAGTTCATTGTATTGTTGAATGCAGTTGACCTGGTTATAGAGGGATGCGGTACAGTGAAAATGAACAAATAGTTAAAAAGACAGATGTAGGGTAATTAGAACAAAGGTTATAGTAATAATAGTAGATTACCATTTTGCGAGTAAGAACTAACTTTTATCACTTTGTTGTGAATTGCAAGAAAAATAAAAAGGAAGAATGCAGCTGAATGCGATTTATGGTTCGTTGTTATTGCCAGCTTGGTTTGTTATGTGCTTGCGTAAAGAATCAGGGTTATCAATATCTGGTGTTTTGTTCTCTTTATGTGTTTAGTCAAGGACCCCTTTTCTCAATAAAAGCAGCCTTTAAGAGAAGTAAGTAGGAATATTAAGTAATATTAAGATTTTATATGCGGAAATTGCTGTCATATATATGTCATGCTTAAATATGATATCCAACGTTCCAGCATCTGCAAGAGCTCATTTACAGACTGATTACTCCAGAGAAAGAAGGTGAGTTCATTGTATGTGCTGTTTTTTGACTTACTGTCACTTTTATTTTTAAGAGACTGTGATGTGTTATTAGGGAGTGATGGAGCAGCCAGATTCAAACTCACATTTCTTTATACATTACTGAAACAACTAAGCCACAGCTCTGACCTACTTAATAAAAGCTGTTTGTATGTTCCTAACAAATTAGGAGAAAAACAGAAATGGTGTCCTCAATATGGAACGTTTAATAAATTTAGTACATTTCTGCCAAATACAGAGCAAAGACGTTAAGACCTTCTGGGCAGAGAGTTGATGCACAGTCTTCTTGTGCCTAAAATATATATTTCTGCCAATATTCATAAAAAGCTACATTGTTGGATAATGGAAAATTACTGAATGTTTAAAGAGCATGTAACTGACCAAGGTTTAGACTCATTTGAGTCTCATTTGTATCAACTGTATTAATGAGAACAGAATGAAGTTGTTTGTGTTTTTGTTAGGCGTCCAGAGATTACCATCCTATCAGCCGAGCCGTTAGCAGCCACTTCCTGGTTTCCAGGGACATCTGGACGATTTTCATCCCCAGCCTTCACCACACAACCAGTCTGGAGTGGAAACAGTTTGACCTCTGCTCAGGTACAGTGATTTATAGCACTATGTGCTAGTAGGGTGTGTGGATGTACTTTGTTTACTCAACATGTCTTTTACTTTTTAAAACACGGAATCTCTTCCTCGCATGAGATGCACTAACACATTGGTGACTAACTTTTTATAAACCAATTATATGCTAATATAGAAAAAGTCAACAATACAATATCACCTCCACTGATAAACTTTGCTGATATCTGCACCGATATTATTTTCACTAAAATATTATGTTAAATCATGTTAAAAATTGTGTCTTCTCTGGTGTCTTATCATTGACCATTGTTCCCTTAAGAAACAATTATAGTTAAACATAGTTAAAGGGCACACAGGCTTAACATGTGTCCCTTGGAGCTGATTCATGGCAGATTTATAGATTCATTTTATAAATAATACATTTTTAATAAATAATAATATTTGATTTTATAATAAATAACATCTTATAATTTATGTCATCTTTCCTGGCACGCAAATATACAGTCCCAAGAAAAAGTCCAGAATAATTAATGAGATCGATTCAGACAGGATTAAAATTATGGATCGGCTTTGTAATGATTAAATATTAATGATTCATGATTATTCATGACTCCACATAATCCATATAAAACTAATTCCGAAGAATAAATGTTTGAGCAGATGTGCATTTGAACTGGGGTGTGCTTGGTTTGATGCTTGCGTTTGAGTGATTACCTTTTCTCGGCCTTCAGCTCCCACCGTCCTATGAGCAGGTGATCAAGGAGAAGACCCAGGAGCAAGTTACAACGCCAACACCCCATCCACGTCGCTCACACACAACCACTATTGCCACCCAGACTGACACAGTAAAGGAGAATGCCACAGGTCCAGATTCCAACACGCCCCTGCAGCTGATCCAACAACACAGAGGTTAGTTAATAAGGACAAAGTTTCGAGTGCACAAACCAAAATTCCTGAATTGTGACTTTTAAAATCTGACTGTTTAGTTATCTTTCCTTTGATAGTCCCAGCAAAGCAGCCAAAAAAACCACCTCGACCAGCATTGCCTTCTAAACCCAAAAACATTCAACAAGAAACTCGAACCAGTACCAAAGAACTTTGTTGTAAAACAGAAGACACAATTGCCATTCAGTCCAGCATTCATGATCATAATTGCTCCACTCTCAGCCCATCTGTGTTTCTTGTCACTACTGATCTAGCCCAGACTCAACACCCTGTGCCCCGACCACGTGCCAAAGCCAAACAGAGCTCAACCAGCCAGGTCAATGTACCACCTCTGATCCCATTATCGGACAGCTGGGAGGTTGATACTATAACTCCTGTGGAGAGTTTTAATGTCCAATCTGGCAAGTATCTGAAGGAACTCTTGGATGTTTTTAGCTCAGAACCTCAGTATGATCTGAGCAACATTCAAGGTAAGGAGACAGACCAAAGTGCAGAAAACCAAAGCGTGAACATGGCGGCCCTCCACAGTGACCGCAACATCCGTGCAAAAATCCAGGCCTTTGAAAACCAGGCTGGCACAGAGAATGATGACAACAATTTGCCTTTTCCCCGGCCTAGAAAAGCTTACACCAAACCACCAGTGCTGGCACCAAAACCTTCGATTGCCCCCCGGCCCTCTTTTAGAAAACCCAAAGAAGAACAAGAAGCTCCACTGGATAATAACCTATATGAAGATGCCAACATACCACCAACCCCAGCTCCAAGACCTCAACTTTTCAAAAAAACATCCTTAGATACAAAAGATGAATCGGGCTTACAGCTCCCCTTGAGGACAGTACCCATCCCTCCCTCACGACCCTCACTGGTCAGAGGTATGAATGTAAGTTCCCAGGATGAGGAAGTGGAATTCAAAGGACCTCCCTCTCCACTCAAGCCCTTACTCAACTTCAACAATCACAATTCTACTACAATTCTACCCAACACCACAATCACAGAGAACACGCAAAACAATGACTATGCGGATGCTGCCGTTAGTAAGTGTCAGTGTTCTTTTGGACCATAATGCAATGCAAAACTGTTTTAACATATCATTATTTTAATTTGATTTAGCAGGTATTGCATATGTATGCATAAATTGCTGACATGTATAAATGTATCCCATTTTCAGACCACTCACCCATTAAACCTGCTCGTCAAGGGGGATTCAGCTACACTGGGCCAAACACTCAGGGAGTGACCAGAAGACCCACAGTCATCAGAGTCCCCAGTAAAACTGACAAGTGTGAGTGTAAGTGTTAGTAAAAGTGCTTATATGTTTTAAATGCTGATGTGACATGCTAGCATATTCATTGCCTCTTTGTACAGCATTTAGAGTTGAAAAGTAAAAAAAGTCAATGGCAATTTATTAAAGGTAATGTGTGTAATTTCAACTAGTGGCACCAAACTGCAAAAATAATGTCAAACAAATAAAAACAATTTTGAGGACTATTAATCTCCCATAGTTTGGACAAACACATAGCCCTGCCCCAAATATTGCTTGAGCCAATGTTGTTATCGGGTCACAAACAGATTGCAATTCCATTTGGTGTTGCTATAATTTTAGTGGCGCACTTCACCTTTAGAGTGATGTTTCTGGTCAAAGCTGCAATCTGTAACATGTTTTGATTAAAAAAGATAAAAAATCAGTTTGACTTCATTCGTGTGCATGGTTATGTCACATCCGTAAACAAAAACGAGACGACCCAGCAACTATTTGCTGTGGATTGTGAAGCTTTGTAGCTTGTTCTTACAGCAGTTGCTTAAAATTTCCTCAAGTAATTTCCCGAACACATACCAATTTCCCAAACACATACCTTATATCTTACGCTGTTTGCTCTCAAATCTCTCAAGTCTGCACATTCTAACTGGTGCCTCTAGGTTGGTGGGAGTTGTATTTTTGGCGTGCAAGATGTCTATCTAAACACATACCCAAATGAGATATCAGAGCTTTGCTGTCAATTAAAAAATATGATGGTTTGTTAGCATGGCAAGTGAATAGAGTTTTGCATTTCAGACCCTGAAGAGATGGCAGATGTTCCTCCTCCTTTACCTGTACAGAAAGCTGTTGGTGGCCTCCCTCCACCTGCCAAACCCTCTCGCAAAGTAAGACTTAATACACCTGCCTCAGCTAGCCTTTCCCAGCAGCAGCTCTGCTACAAGAGAAAAAGCAGTGGGTGATTATAGAATGTGCTGTTTTCAAATGTCAGTGTAGCTCACAAAATCAGCCACTTGACTTTTTAATGCACATTGTGACATTTGAAAATTAAAAACCTGGCTTTGCTTTTGAAACTTGAATATGTGAGTGAATATAGAGACCTTAATTTTTCCTTGTCGTGTGGCTTGAAATAACACAATTAACTCTGTTTAAAACCAATCCATATAAAGAATGAATTTAAAAGAGTCTATTAATTATTCACTATATATGGTATATGTAACAATGATTTTTTCATGCAAAAATACCATGAAAAACAATAATGTGTTATAGAACCAGTATAGATCTGTGATATATGATTGACTGTGTATACTGTAATTTTCTTCTGTACATATATTTATTTAGATGAAATTGTAACCGTAAAAAACAGGCTGCTCTTAAAGTTTGAGAATATAAACTCTGAAGATGTGTTTTCTTTCCAGGACTCGTTCAGTTTCTCATCTGATTTGTCTCTCCCACCACGGTAAATAAATACTGTATTTATTCTCAGCTGGTCTAGTATCATTTTTTTTTCAGTCTGGGCCTCTTAAATGCACCTTCATGTGCTCTAATTTTATGACTTGTTGGCTTGGCAGTATCAGCCTGGATATTGTTACAGTGAATAAAGAGCTTTTATACTGAAAAGCATCTCTGGTCCTGCACCATTAAACTCTGTGTTAATTTATTTCAGGCCCAGTGGTGGAAAGGTCCTGCCTCCTCGCCCACCGCCAGCTAAAACAAACCCAGGAAGACCTCTGCCCCCACGGAAAGATGCCTCTCTGCGCTGGCCCTCTGATCAGGAAGTTCTACAAGGAGTGTCTTTAAAACCGCAGCAAAACCGTAGAGCTTCAAAAAAGGGACCAGCCCTTCCGCCTAGACCCAACCCCGGACATCGTCTTTATAACAATTACACAGTGAGATGTTATTTTAATCACACAGACATCTAATCTATTTTTTCTTTTATTCTAATCTATTTTTGACTTTTTCTTAAAAACCATTGTGTTACATTGAAAATTGTCTGATTTTATTATGTTTGACAAGCAGAACTAAACAAACTAATGCAATGCTGTTCTTTTTGGTCACCTAGCTTGGGATTCCCCATGGTATTGCTAACTTTGACTACAATGGCACAAATACTGGGGAGCTGTCCTTTCAGGTGAAGTCACAGTTAATACATTCCCTGTACATAAATTGTGGCATCTCAAGTTTCCATAAGTAAGCACAGATCTCTTCAATAGCTCAATTGTTTCTCCTAGCCACCAATAAAATGAAATGAAGAGCAAATGGAAACTTTTGCTTAGGTCTCCCGTGTCTCAGATGTGTGTCCTTAAAACATCTCACATAAGTTGTGATCTATTTGTATCAATTTCTGCTTCAAAGCAATTTTAGGAGAAACATCTGAGACAGTTGATACTTAAATGAAACCGAGAACTTTTTTATATCTCCTGGGCTTCGAAAGAGCAACCAACTACAATGTTCCTCTAGGGTTTAGGTTTCATGTGTTGTTGTTGCTTTTGTCATCTTTAACTGATACCTGCCAGCAAGTTTCAGTTGTTGGGAATTTAAATGCATGTAATTCCATCCTGTATTCCCTCCAGAAAAATGAAGTTCTTGTCCTGCTTGAACAATTAGACAGCAAAACCTTTGAATGCCAAGTAGGAAATGCCAAGGGCACAGTGCAGACAACACATATGAAGGTTATCACACCTTTAACAAATTTACCCAACGATCCTGTACCTCAGGTAAATCAATATTGATATTCACTCAATGCATATATGTAGTTACCGTTGTAAACAAGCATGGAATTATTAAAGCATTATAAGTGTTGCATTCTGGCTTATATAGTTGACATGTTGTGTGCCAATGTCTTTCAACAGAAGAACAGCCCATCTCAGGCTTTCAGTGGAATGGTGGGAAATACTGGATCATTACAAGTACAAGCACTATATGACTTCACACCAGGTAAATATGGAGAGATAACTGTGCTCTGAAAAAGAAAACAAAGGTCCATTTTCCTAAGACACGTGTGATAAAGCTAGTGCAGGACTAAAAAGAATTTGCAAAGGATAAAGACTACATAAAGATTATTGTATTCCAGGACTGTTTAATCTATATCTGTAAAAAGTATTCTTTTCAAAGTTTTCAAGCAATTAGCGCATTACAAGTATCATATATTGGATCATAATTCCGCACCACACAATTGTATATTACACAACAGCATTTTCAGTGTGGGGATACTTTGGAACTTTTTCACATTTCACGTGTTAGAATTAAAGTGAATTAAAATTTGAATTAGAGTCAGGAGTAATGGTGACAACGGTCCATTAATTACTGTAAGTGTGTGTGTGTTTTAGAGGGTCCAGGAGAGCTGGCTTTAAGGGCTGGTGATGTGGTAACTAATGTGGAACAGCTGGACACTGAGTGGTACATGGGAACATGCAGAAATTCCACTGGATTCTTCCCCATCAACTACGTCAAAATACTGGTAAACCTTATGGCTTGTGATTATGCCTATTCTCGTTATGGCAAATGCATGATTAGTACTGATAACATTGATTAGTAACCTACCAATAATCTTGTTCTTCAGAACAAGCCTGTTACACCTGTGCCCACATCTATTAATGAATGGAAACCCAAACCGGCTCCCGAACCCATCAGGTAAGTCATCCTTACAGCATTCGATTGTAAAAACTGTATAAAATCTCAGACACAAATAAAATCAGGTCTAGAGTGGTAAAAGTTTCTGTCCTGGATTTTTTTTATTAGGTGGTGATCATTTTGTAAATGCAATGAAACACTCAGAGGTTATACCATATTGTGATTATAGTCACACATTAGATCTATTTTACAATGGTAGATTGACAAAAACAAATATTTAAAAATCAGATGTGCTCTCAAGTGTCCTTGTGTTTTCCTCAGTGGCCCAAGATGTGTCGCGAGATTTGATTTTGAGGGAGAGCACAGTGATGAGCTCTCGTTCTCTGAAGGTGACATGATTCAGCTTTTAGAGTATGTGGAAGAGGAATGGGCCCGTGGGGAGATCAATGGCCAGGTTGGGATTTTTCCTCTCAACTTTGTGGAAGTGGTTGTGGATCTTCCTCCAGCCCCATTGCAGAAATCTGCTCCGAACAAGATCGCACTGCCTGGTAAATATATATATATAAGTAGAATCTACTTTACTCAAGGTTGTGCCAACCAGACCTTGCATCTGCGAAGAAACTTGGCAAAACAAAACATTTATACTGGACAGGTTGACCAGTACCAAGTATTAAAAAAAGATTTAAATCTTTTTAATGTTATTAAATGCAAACAATAATAAAGATTGTTTAGGTTTAAAAATATACATGTCAATATTATGCCGTGTATTAAGACATCATCTAGTTTTTCTCTGAATATAATGACTAAAAATTATTATATAAAGACTGTGCATATATATTCTGTCATAACATAAATATATTCACTTAATTAAAATAAATGACTCATTAACAATAATAATCATAATGAGTTTATTTACTGATTTTATTTAAATAAACCAGATAAATAAAAATATAATAAAATATAAGGGTGAGGATCTTACATCCACCCATTCATAATGATTATATAATAAATCAGTTTCTGGCCCATTTCTGGGAGAGGAATTTTATTTAATTAAAACGTGTGGGAACAACAGTGACATCAACCATTAAAAATTAAAATAACTTTTACAATTCAGAACACATGCAGCAAATTCAGATGGCTCTAGATTTGTTTGCAGTTCAGCTACTTCTATACTGCATATATTTCTCCCCACAACATCAACAGTGTGCGGAACTGCAGCGGTCAGCATCGGTGTCTCTGTGGGCAGCTCTCACTATAGCAGAAATGTGAGGAATCTGCCCTGCTGTTTGTGTTTCATTAAGGGCTGGATGAAACTGTGTCCTCGGTCCCATTCATTATACTGTGGGCTTTATGTAACTGAGTGTGAAGACAGCAGCTCTTCTCCTAGTTTATGTTCATGTACTATATGGAATAAAATTAAAATACAATGTAGATTGTTTTATAATACACTGTAGTACAGATTAAACATGATTTGTTTTGTAATGTATTATACTATTCTGCATGTCTTTGGTTACATAATACTGTTTCATGGGCTATATGTATCAATTACAACTCATGTTTTGTTTTTTTCAGAAATGGCCGGTTTAATTAACACACAAATGTCTTACAAAGGCAATGAGGTATCCATACCCCCACCTGCTACATTATCACATTCCTCTAATAGAGAACAGACAAACACTTCTGCACTTACATTCACTGCATGTCTTGATCATCACAAAATGTGTGGTGTGTCTGCAGTCTGGAGGTGTGGAGTGGGCTACAGCGCTCTATGACTTTACAGCTGAGACAGAGGATGACCTGCCCTTCCAGCAGGGAGACAGGATCCTGGTCACAGCTCATATAGATGATGAGTGGTGGAGCGGGAGGCTGAATGGCAGAGAGGGGGTCTTCCCTAAAGCATTTGTAGAGGTTGTTACAGGTGAGATTATATGGGAACTGACACCCTCTTGTGGAAAGGAGCAAAACTGCACTTTAGAAACTGGAGACTTAGAAGTTTTAAATACCTCATGCATTTTAAATAATATTATTATTCGTGTTCGTTTCCTCTGTGCAGGTGGCTGGAAGTGACATTAGAACAATCTTGGATCTTACAGAAGCAGTGTTTTTTTATGAGAATGTCCAGTGTCATCTTGTTTTTCCCCATTTATTTTAACAAGAGCTTAATTCAAAAATAGGGTTCATTTTGTCTGCCTAATGTATTTACAAGTATGAACTTATAACTATTTTACAAGTGCAATGTATCCGAACAAAAATATTAATAAACGCTTTTAAGTCAGTGTTGCCTCTCCGATTACTTGCAACTGTAAAACCCACGTGCTTGTTTAACCTTAAAAAAAAAACTTTGGGTCACCATCTTGTCCAAACTGAATGACACACAACATGAAACTACCACGTGACTTTCTTGTACCTGTATTTAGGCAGACATCTTCAGATATCTCTCTTGTGTATTGACATCTACTTTCACTGCAGACATCTCAACTCTTTCATAAGCATTAAAAGTTGCTGTAATTTGACTAAAATCAAAATAAGAACATTTAAAATGACTCTAGTGTACTACTAATTTAAAACAGACTGATAATTGACACTTTGGAGAATATACAAGCATGACAGTGACAAACAGCAGCTTTATGTTTGAGCTCAACCTCTAAAAGAGGAATACAGGCAACACACAACTTTAAATGTCCATGTTTATTGACACCATTTTGTTTGTTTGTTGGAAGTCTCAGACAGACTCCTGGATGGGGGGCTCATATCCATCAGCTCTCTCCACCTTGGCCCCAGTGTCACCCTCTGCAGGTTTAGCAGCAGCAGTGCTAGTTCCACCTTCACCATGCAGCTCCATTAGCTTGCCAACTGTACAATAAAACAATGTCAATACATCAACTCACTTAAATGTAAACAAATGAATATTCAGTACCTAACACAAGACTGCTGACATAAAACCTGTTTTCACTCAGATAATTAAACTGATCACTGAATCATTCATGGCATTTCTGCTCTTGAATTATAAACGCTTAAGAATTATGATAAAATACTTATACTGCAGTTAATGTTTAGTACTTATACCAATCAATTTTTACTGTGTCCACTTAATTTTTACAAGTCATGCCACTTAATAATGAATCAAAGTAAAACTAGTTTTTCTAATTACAGAGTACAAAAGTCACTTACGCTCAAACTTGGGCTTCTTCAACATCTTAACCTTCCTGACATAGACGTCATGTAGAGGGTAGATGGACTGGCAGGCCTTTTCAATGTCCTTGCCTACACTGTCTGGAATCCTGCACAACAAAAGGGTGTTTAATACATCCAGTTGTTGTGTTGGTTGAATTCAGATATGCCAGGACAAAAAAATGCAGGTTCAAAAGCAGACAAGGGCAACTTACTAAACTGTTTCACCCCTGCTACCAACTGGGGTTGCATTTCACCCCAGAAGCTTTGCAATTAAGGTATATAACCTGTTAAATTGTGTCAACTAAACAACAAAGTTATTAACTGAACTTCTAATAAAAGACAACTTACAAAGCATATGATACTCAACCTTAAACTCTATAATAAGCAAACAAGTATTACCATATTTTTTTTATCAGAGCCATCTAAGAAAATACGAAGGGCATTGAAAACGTAGAGAATGAGATACGTACAGTTTGTTGACCACCTCTTTAAGGTCATTGGTCTGAACCTCACGGGTCATAATCTCCATCATCTTCTTGCGGATCTGACGGACCTGCTGGTGCTGAGCGTAGGAGGTCTTCCTGATCTGATTGGTGCGCTTCTTGGTGAAGCCCACACAGAAAAGGCGGAGAAGATAGCCATCAGTGGTCTTCACATCAACATGGGCCTCAATCATTGTCTACAGGGAAAAAAAACAGACAAACAGTTAGTTACTACAACAACCTACAGTACATAACCTGTAAAGTTGACCTGGATTTGGCAATGCCTGAAATTGCATAGGACAACATGAAGACATTTAAGAACAGAGCAACTTTCAGCAGAATCAAAAATAATGCAGTTTTGGTTTGTGCCCTAGACCTCAACTTAGATGCTGACACCTAGAATGGATGAAACGTCATGCAACAATTTCCTGGTATTTTCTGCCAAATGCATAAATGTAAATGTAGATATTCCATTCACAGTCTAACATGATATATTCACTCTGTTAAGTGAACTATCTTGTTTGATTAAGAGTTACCATGATAAAGTGAATAGAATTTAAATGGCTGTGCAATCTTAACATGTTAGCTTCCACAAGACTTTAAATGCACTACTAATATGACTGGAATCTTTATATCATTTTACAATAAAAGACTATTGATTTCTGAGTGTCCTTTTCAACAAAGAAAAAATAAACAGATTTAAATGATCAGATTTAAGACCATTATATAAAGTATAATTGTATATAAATGCTATAGCAGAGACTGAGGAACCACAACACCGAGGAGCACCAAAGAAGTTAGTGATAGGAATGATTTACATCAAGGAAATCAGAGTAGTGTGTAACATGCTTCACCTGCCACTTCTTGACCATGGAGCACATCTTGTCACGGGTAAGGTCCATGCCGTGGAAGTTGGTGAGGCAGTTCTTGCCCTGCACATCCTCCGTGACCAGCTTGAATTTACGGAAGGCCACCTCATCGTTCTGCAGATCAGCCAGGCTGACTTCGAACACACGTCCCTTCAGACCATCAGACGCAATTCCTAAATTAAAGAGAAATGGTTTATTCTTCCACAGTTTGCATGGTCTTTCTAAAAAAAGTCCAGATCCACGAGAATATTACACAAATAAGGATTTGTGCACCTGTGTGTTGTAACTGTACTCAGTCAACATAAGACAACTGGGACACACTGTTGTCATCCCCCAAAAGGTGCGAACAACCCGTATTTAATTTTGTAATGAGGTGGTGACACTTAATTTTGCAAACACTAATACCAAGCACTTTTAGACATAAAAACTTACTGGTTCCCTGAGTCCTGGTGACCAAGGTCTTGCCCAGGTTACGGATGTTGAACATGGCTGGTGCCTTGACATCATACCAGTCCTTCTTGGAGAAAGGGTCAACGCTGCCAGAGAAGACAAACACATAAAAATTATTTCTAACACACATACAAGGTGCACCTAAATCAATGTTAGGCTAAATCCACGTATCAGTGGATAGTTATAGTTAAAAAGCAAACAAGGTTTAACTTGTCCTTCATTTTGGTTTAAACGTGCAAAACGTTTGAGCGTATTGTTCATTTACTAATTCAGCACAATTATGTTTGCACTTGTATCATTTTAGAAGTAATTATGACCTGGTGCTTCGGTTAGGAAACAGCTAGTTCTACTAATGAACACGCTAGCGTCATCAGGTTGTCGTACTTTTTATTTAGTTAAAACGACTGTTTGTGCAAATTATAAGAACATTAAGTTCAAACTACTGCCAGGAACCACGAGCCTAATATAAATTTACTACGTTTAAACGCACACATCTCATGCCCTCAATGAGCCAATCCAGATTAGCGGGGTAGCTAAATAAAATCCTGTAAAAATCGGTCACATCCTTGAACCACGCACACCAAATACTCATCAGAAATGTTTATAACACTGAAAAAACACGGCCGAGGGGTGTATTTTGTAACTTACATCTTCTTTTTGGCACCTTTTTTGCCACCTTTGGTCAGTCTCTTATTCTTGCCGACTGCCATGTTGAACACAGGGAGTAAAGAGAAGGAAATAATGAAATACCGCGAGAGTTAAGGCGCCAGAGAGAACAGGAATATCTCGCGTTATTTCAAAGGCATCGCTGTAACGCAAGCGCGTCACCTAGTGTTTAGTTTATTACGCTGCAGTCAGGGTTCCAGTTACGATTTCTCATCTGCGAAATTTATATAATATTTGAAACCCGTTGCGTAATATAGGGAACAAGATCAAGTTTAAATCATTAAATACAATATTGTACCGCTGTACAGGCTGTAATATATTAACATATTTTTTCAATTACTGTGTCTTCAGTGTAAACACTGTCTTAAGTCAGCAAAGTGTCCCCTAACCAACAGTGCCAAACTACAGCAGTTAATATTTTCGTAGTGGGTGAGGGCAATTACACAGAAGGTTAGATAGTTACATGTAATACTGGAAAGATGTTCATGCAGGGTATATTGCGGGTCCCCAGAAAAGGTCCGTAGTTGGACTATTGTAAATTTCTGTTTCAGCACATATATCTCAACCTCTAAAATTACGTAACAAGAAATTATTTAAATAATTAATTATTAATCACAAGTTAACAGCAATACTTCATATACTACTATACTAATCATCTGTATTATTAATCCCAGGGAATGAAATTAAATTAAGAAACAGAAAATTCGCTCCTGTTGTATTGCTTCTAGAGGCAGAACCTTGGAGCTGAATAACATCATTATTTTCAGCATTATCTTTCACACTGATCTTAAGATATTCTCCTGAGAACCAAAACTCACACTTCACTCACTCACAAAGATTCACAAACAAAATGTGCCATTTTGCATTGGCACAAGGTTCATTTAAGCACTATATTTGGCTTCCTTAAATAGCTACCGTAAACACATATGGACTTACTTGTCATGTTGGTAAGAAAACATAAAAAACAAACAAACATATATGTTATACACAAAAGATAGTTGCACATATAAGATTATGGGTATAATTTAACAATTTTTATTTAGCTATGCGTCTCTGTGTGTTATGGGTGGTAAGAGGTATTTAGAATATCAGATTAAGGTTCAGTGTCTAAAAGATTTATAGTTCCTTGTTAATACTAAACCAGTACCCCAGAGACTGTACATAAAGTAAACAAAGACTATGTTTTGCAGACTCCTTGACAATGACTCAGAGGGACCATGGAGTCACACTTTACATATAAAGGGCACATTCATTTTTAAAGCTAGCTAAATTAAATAAAACCCAAATACTCATGAATCTAATAGTAATTTTTTACTAATTTTTTCAGGAACATTATGTGTAATAGTCTGTCGTGATAAAGACCAAGGTTTTCATACCATTCATTAAATACATATATCAAAATAACAACAGGCTATGTGCTGTCATATGTTTTAAAAACTCGTTGTAAGTGACATTTTAAAACTGTCCATCATAAATCAGAAGTATTATGAATCTGCGGTTAGATACAGAGGCAACCGGCGAAACAAGGTTACCATGGGTTATCATGTGATCTTAGACCGCAAGAGGCAAGCTGGATCTCTGTCAGAAATGCTTAATGTATGGGTTAGTGCACAGCTGCGGGTTCTATGTTTCTTCCACACGATTATTTCAATATTGACACGTTCTTTCCCCTTATCTGAGAGGCAGTACTTTGAATGTATTTGATTAATGAGATGTATCTTATCACATTATCCTGCAGATGCCTCCATGGCTTGTAGCAAACCCCTATCGTAAAGCATATCCACTACAGTACATCCATGGCAAGAGATAATCAGTATGAAGTTTCACTGGTCTTCATAATCTGACGAGTCTTCTACCTGTGACACACCTGAGCCCTCCTAGTCTTTTCTCTCCGCGCGCACTGCGCATGCGCAAGTTTCTCTAACGCAACTCCACTGTCATGGCGGAGACGGAGCGGAGTAGGAGCTGATTCAGGAAGAGATGGCGCTGTAAAGTGGGTTACTGTACAAACTTCACTTCAACAGTTTCTACAGGGACAAAGAGGACTGCCTGCTCTTCGGGGGGACCCGTAAGCCCCGACGTCGGACTTGCATTTGCCTTACATTTAGTAGTTTTGCCGTCTTGTTCTTGTCGGTGTGTCTACCTGCGCGAAATATCTTCAGCACCGCAGTTTCCTGTTTGACAAACACTCGCAAATTCTTAAACCACCTTTTTGGTTAATTTCCTTTCCTTTATTAGACCAGCGTGGTTTGACAGGATCGGCTTTTCATCTTGATTCATCACAGCGCGTGTTTGTCTTGTTCTCGTCAGGTATATAGATGTTCTCGCTCTCTATTGTGGAATAATTCCTGTCAGGTATGTGTAGTAAGAGCAACCGATAATTGCCCGTCCGAGAAACTAACGGATAAACCCGCTGTAAATGGACACCAGGACCTATTCTTCGCAGCTGTCAGTTTAACTCGAGGAAAGTGCTTTCCCCGTATATTTCTCCATAGATTGAACTCAGTTTAAGCGACAGTAGAGTTAAACAGGTGTTGCACCTGTTACCCTCACCTGCCTGAGTCATGGCGAGCGCGGGTGACAGCGCTGTTGGGATCCCGATTAGAGGAATCCGCATGAAGTTCGCTGTGTTGGCCGGATTGTTGGAGGCTGGAGAAGTCTCCAATCGGGATACAGTGGAGACGATCTTCAATTTGGTAAGCTGATTCGAACCTAATAAAAATATAAAGACAACGACATGGCTGTCGTAAGGCTTTCCAAAATATGAGTCTCTCTGTGACTTTGATGAAGCGTTAAAACGCATATTTTACAGAGTAAATTGTAGTGTAGTGTGGCTTAATGGGTTAAAGCTGCATGGATCCGAACCATGATCTGTACACTGTTCCCATTGTGTCCTTGATCAAGGCACAGCCTCAAGTTGCACCTCGGGGACTTAACCTGTAGTAACACAGTAGGCAACACATACGTGATTAAAGACCTAGTTTTATATAGCAAGAAATACATGTGTTTAGGCATCAATGTGCGGTGGTCTTTGTCAAACTCAGATGATACAGTATGTTAGAAAAGGTATTTGTTAATGGAGTCTGTGCTCTGTTGCGTTAATCACAGCTGTGTTTCTCAGTATGTGGTGATGGGGTTAAAGATTGGCAGATCTGTTCATATGTAACACTGGGTTGTGAATTGTATTCTCCCTGACATTGCAGACAGTCCCGATCTGAAGCTATTATCCAATAATCCATTATAAAGGATTACAGGTTGTTAGGAACCTGCATGGGCTGATCTTTTAACTGTGACCTAATGGTCACCCTGCTGGAAATTGCGTGAGGGCTCTGTTAGCTTATAAGCTTGAAAAAATGTTTGACAGTTTTCTTTATGTGGCTCCACTGCTTGTATGGTTTGAATATGAATGTAGACGCCGCACCTTACATAGATCTCACTAGATTAACTTTGTCAGTCAAAGTTCACAACTCACTCCAGCAGAGCCCAGTGATATATAACTTCCCCAGACATGAGGTCAAGTCAGTTAGCACTGGAAATTACACGTTTTTAAATTTCTTCCTCCACCCCCACAAGTAAGCTTAAAAACCCCTGTTTCACACTTTCTAAGTTTCAAATGTCAGTGAGTGCCTGTATGTAAATCACATTGTAGCTTAACCTGATTGGCAGAGATCTTGCTTTGCTGATGTCGCTGTGTTGCGAAATGGCATTGCAGAGCAAATGAATGAGTGCAGTAAGGAAGTACGAGGCGTGCTGCAAGAGTGCGGCCTGGTCTGTTACTGGGAAAAGCAGATCAGAATTTGAGGGGCCAAAGCCACACTTACCTTAATAGGTCACTTGTAGCCTACACACACTAACATGTCTGAGGACAAAGTTTTATGTTGCTCCAACCTTGCTCTTAAAAAACAAGAACAAAGCTTTATTATTATACATAAACTTGTTAACCCAACGAATGACTTTACTAACCTGTTAAACCTGATGCCTCTGCAAGACCAAACAAAACTTGAGTCTTGGATTCATCTGGAGATTTTCAGTTCAGCATTTTAGATACAGGGCATAAATCATTTGATCCGCTAACTTTGATTTATCTGCTGTTTAAGATGTCTAGCTCTTTGATAGACGCACAGTATATAAACACATTCAGAGCTAAATCAAGCTGTCTCTGATAAAGATCAGAGATTTGTCTTTTTGTCAGCGTGCACCAATTTAGTGTTAATCACAATGAAAAATGTGAATGCATTAAGAGGATTTTTGGCAGGAAATAGATCAGGGAAGGTCAGTGTGTGAAAATATTGAGTGCTGGTAGACCAAATCATACAGGAGTTTAATAAGTGACTACAAATAAACTTTAGTAACATGGTATGTGGGAGGTATTACTGCAGCATGAATAAGTGGTGTATTATGCTAAAGAGACACGACTATTTCACACAGAAATCCAGTGTCACTTCAGTTTAATTAAGTTTAGTGTAAATACTGGTAGTTGTCATGCTCTGTCCTTGGTGTCTGTCTCTCCTCAGCTACTTGCTAATCTAATTTACACGTCCATGCTTTCTCTGCGGTTCATTTGCTGTTGTTTGACTCGTGCTCTCAGCCTATCAGAGATTAGAGATCTCTGCCTAAATAATTATCCTTCAAAACAAAGAAGTACAAAGCAAAGAGAACAGCTCCTGTTTTGACAGTATCATTTGTAAATCTGCACGAGGTTTTTTAAGCATAACTGTCTCTTCACCTCAATAAAACCCACTTGTTCCAGAGCCCCTTTTAAGCACATTCTGGAAGCTTGTTGAAACAGAATTATCTGTATCTCAGCACTGTATCAGGAGGTTGGGGGTGTTTGAGTAGTGCACCTGTGGTTAGTCTGAGGTGACACTCAACAAATAAGAATATGACCTGTGTTTGTTACCATGGAAACCAGTGACCTGAGCAGGTGACCAGGCTGCTCTTACCTGTCTGTACAGGTCTTGACTTGTGGTAAATTATTCCTAGTGAAACAAAAGCAGAATGTTTTGACACACCTGTGTGATATGTGTAGGGTTAGGCTGCTTTGTTTAATCGCACCTTCTGTAACGAATTGCAACTTTAGTTTAATAGTGGTACTGGTCTGTGAATTGGACTCCATCTGAAGGTGTCTAAAACGGTAGTAGCATGATACTTGGACCTGACAGTACACACTGTGAATTTGTCTGTTGCACCCTCTCTGTACCATTCGTTTGCTGTATCCAAGAAAAACACACCCCTCTCTGTTTTCTCATGAATATTTTATTACTCCGCCCAGGATTTGGTTACTTCAGCAGATACACACAGAAGCTCGTAACTGAAACCACCTTTATCTGAATGTCAGGTGCTGGTAGGAGTAACACTTTAAAAGTCCATGTAATGATGAGGCTTGTCTAATGGAACTTAATTTAATGGAACTAACTGTCCCCAGATCAGTACATGTGGAATTTCTACTTACTAGGTTGTTCATTTAATTTAAGGCTGTTATGTTGTTTTTGATGCTGTGCTCCATATGGTGGAATCTCATCATCTCACCCACTTGATTTTCTGTTTCTTTCTTGTTTGTGGGAAATATCAATGGAAAGGGTCTTTCTTTAAGGTGGTGGTATTTGAATGAGGTGCTGCAAGGTGGGGTGTGTTTGCCAGTGTTAAATAGCAGCATCAGATTTGTTTCCTTACACCATGTACAACACACACACACACACACACACACACCACACACCTCTTTTCTCCCTACACACCCCTGGAACAAAGGAGGAGATATAATTTCTCTGTCTTTCTGTGCATTGAACTATCAGTTATTACAATACTTGTTCCAGTCTCCACTTCTCTAGTTTTGTGAACAAATAATATTTAGTGTTCGCCATATGCTAAGCGCTCAGCTAAAGTGCACGTGGTAGGAATTGTCTGATAACATTATTCACAGTGGCACAGGGAATGACGCAGAGAGGACGCTTGGGTATTGCCTGAATTTATGAGTCCTGGCACAGAGTGTAATTATGCAGTTATATATGTGTCACAGTCATAGATTATAGATAAACTTGCCCCATATAGCAAGTTCTAGTGCACATTTTATGTCGACTACACCAGATTTCACCCTGTGACCTTTGCTTTGATAACCCCTCATAAACCAAACACATTTGATTATTGCCACGTTCTCATAGTTTTAAAGGAGATCCACCTACACCAACCTCACGCTCACACAAAACAAACAAACAAAGAAATAAAATGTTGTCTAAAGTGTAAACGAAAACACCAGGCATGTCAGGAATGCTAATCACGCTCTGGCCAGAGGCTGAAGGGACCTGTGAATAGGTTTTTTTGTTGCTGTGGAGGTGGATGGAGGTGTCTGCTTTCCGCTTACCTTTCCAGGCTGTTCCTTTATTTGGTGGATCTGATACTGCATTCTTACAGCTTCAACCTCATTGTGTGCTGACAAACACACATAGCTCTGAGGATTGACTTTCCATCAGCTGCTTGCCTTTTCTGATTATCTGCACTGACTAAAGGATGTTCGGATATGTGACTGTGTGTGCATGTGTCTGTGACTTATTGCACCTCGTGAAAGCAAGCATACTCTCGGTAGAGTCTTTTCATTGTGCACTAAAGTGTGAGAGCTGTCTTTTCTCAGCAGAATTTATCTAGTAATATAGAGTGCCTTAACCTGCCAGCAGTCATCTCAGTGGCACTTTAAAGCACAATAAACAAAAAAAGCTGTGTCCCATATTTTACAGAGTACCTACCTACATTGTGTTTGTTGGTTTAGCTTTGGCCAGAGCTTGCCAACTGCAAGAAAATTCCCTAAACTCTATGTGCACTACTAAACTGTTATATTTTTTGCTACTTAGGAACATAATAGTAACATAATAACAATAAAAATAATGATAGTCTAAAGGTCACATTAATGGCCATATGTCATTTTATTTTTTAGGTTTGTTCAGAGCTAAATTTAGTTTATTTTAAACTTAACATGTTCGTGATTTAACACTTTGACCTTGGCATTTGTAGTTAATGTATCTTGCTGTTGTGTGCCTGGGCATTTTAAACTAGTGTGTATAATGAACAGTTGGCTGATAACTTGCTAACGTTTGTTTGTGTTGTCTGTAAAAATATTGTCCCCTTTGTTTGTCACAGCAAGGAAGTATGCAGGGAGAAGTTTCCTGAGTGTGTAAAATATACCCTAAATAGTCAATGCACAGGCCAAGCCTAACAAAATAGATTATGCTATTACAACAACATAAACTGTTCAGATAGACAATGCATTTGGTCACTGGCATGGAAGAACTAAAGGCAATATGGCTGGACACTTGTTTGAATGATTGCCACACTAGTAACCACAAAGAGGAAGAGCCAGGGCATTATGGGAAGTCCTGAGAGAGTGAGTTGGCTGAAATGTGAACCTGGAGAGGAGAACTGGAGGCAGTGAAGCTGAGCGTTTAGGGACAGTCATAAAATGAATGAATGCATTGTTCACATGAGTGTGACACTATATCCGGGTGCTGCAGGGGCCTCTTGTGAGACAACAGGTCAGAACATACAGCGAACGTATTATTTAGAGGGCAACCTTCATATGTAAACAGTACATTTCTAAATGTACTGAATGAATGTGGGCATGGGAAACATTTAATTAACAATTCTTTTTAAATGATCTGTCACAATTTATATAATTGTATTTAGTTTAATTTTTGTCTGCTTGTTGTAGGACATTGACTGACAATTTTTTTCCTGTTTACACTTTGGGTTTCTGCAACAGGAACGTTAAAATCTTGTGGTCAGATGCCACTAACTGAAAATGAATTTTTGTGTGTGTGTGTGTGTGAGTGAGTCATCTCATATTTGGTTATTGTGCCCAGAACAGCATCAGTTTCACACAAACATGTTGCTTTTGTTCTGTTTGAACCTAATGACAAAGAAGAGTTTTGGCATTACTGACAACATGCAAGATATTATTCTAATTTGGTTTGTAAAATAGAGCATTGTAAATGTAACTATAAAAACATACTTGCGTAGTCTAGTATTCTAATTAGGGAATGAAAGCCTCAATTTCTTGCTCTTTGATGGACAGTTTGACCCTTTATGCATGAAAGCTAGTTTTGGGGAGAAATTGCTCACTGTAATCATAGTTTCAAATAGTAAAGATAAGGAGACATGAATGAAAGCCTGAATGAAAATAAATTAGCCTCTTCCGGTTATGCAAGGTTCAGTTTAGCCAGTTGTAGGTCTTGTGTGTTCCTATCATTGTGTGTTTATTAGAGAAGCCCCTCCTATTTCTGCTGTTGGAAATGAAGATATCAGGACACAAATTTCAGTGTGGTTGTCCTGTGAAACTATGAAGCAACTGGCATCTCTGCTTACTGTGAATGCACTTTAAAAAGACTAATACACTTTCCCTAAACTTAGTTGCTACATTTGGCTCATTCCTTCCTATTAGAATTTCATGACTGGAACTGTAGCAAAATGCTTAGCACAGTTAAAGGTGCTGTGCGTAATCCTGACTGCACTGAAAACAAGACAGTTGGCTTTATGGAAAAGTTACCAGCTCCAGAAGAGCCATACACAGCATTTTGTAAAATAGGCCTGCAGTTCTTCTGCGTATTTAATCAGCAGTGATCATGCACATGGGTGAGAACATGCTACAGGAAATGCAGCAGACAAAAGCTGATTGGAGAGGAGGGAAGTGGCTTTAAGTGTGAGGTGCGGCACAGATCATTTAGAAGATGCATGTGCTGCGGTGTCGACATCTCCATTAATAGAGAATAAATACTGAAAGTTTTATTTTATAATAAAATGTATTTATTTATTTATTTTATAGCAAAAATACTGCAGTTTTATTTAAAAAATAAATAACATAAATAGTCAATTAAAACTCACATGTAATCTTAAAATATTTCTCATATAAAGCCTAAAAGCAGTATGCAACTATGAAAGTTAACATTCAGAAATAAATCAAAAAATAAGTTGTCTGAATGGCAACTATAATTTTAGTAACAACTTCTGTTTGTTGTAAATACTTTACTCTCTTATTTCCCTCTTTTTTTCTGTTCAAACCATCTGTATTGTTCCAGTAGTTTAAGAAGCTCTATGGAACAGGATTAATTGTCATTTTGATCCTAACTAATGCTACTGTTTATACATGCATGTTGTGTCAACTGCGACCTTATCTCGCACAGCACAAGGCAGGTAGCACGTTGCCCAGGGCTGAACAGCCCTGCAAGGTCTACCCTCCTGCAGAGATCCGTCTCCAAAACACCTGGCTTTAATTTTCAAGGTAAACCCACGACCCTGATTAGCCAGTTTTTGTGTGTTTGACTTTGTTTGTGTTGTAACCAAACTGTGCAGGAAGGCAGATAGTCCGGAAGAGATGGTCTTTGTTGAGGTGTTTTGAAAGGCATTTGATGTCACACTTACTCAAGCTATGACAACAAAAACGCTGTTTGATGGCTCACTAGATTTTGAGACTGAGCTAATGCACTATCGCTGTATTTAGAGGTTTAGCTGACCACAGACCTTCTTGTATCCATTATATTAAATGTATATACAATCCACACAAAAATAGGATTGGTTGGTGTAATCTAATGGTGCATCTTGTTTTCAGTTTGGGCGAGAGACCTCTGCACCTCAGCACAAGTAGTGATTTGAATCTTTTCACACCAGTGTATCTATTTAAAACGTACAGAGGAGGGCCAGGAACAACAGGTCAAAGAATCAAACCTCAGAAAGCTTTCATCTCAGGAAATGCTAGTGGTAACAAATGTTGTTAAAGAGATTGATGGTGGTTCAGATATTAAGTGAGATATTCATCTCTTAAATCTGGACTTTGTGTGTAGTATTGTGTGGGGTAATTTTGTGTGTATTACTTCGAAATAATCAAATGTAATGTTTAAAATAACGGTTTCTATTTAAATGAATGCTATATTATTCAAGCTTTCTGTTAAATTAAAAATTCTCCATTAGCAGCAATGAGAGCTGTGCAAACCTCAGGCATTCTAGAAGTCAGTTCCATCACATGCTTTCTGCAGCACTTCCCATAGATGTGAATGGCCTGTGGGGCATGGCCTTGTGATCAAACAGTTTCCACAACAGCGCAACACATCAAACTAAGATCATCATCATTTACTATCATTTACTGTCAAATGTTTACTTAGCCCATTCTATCCATCTGCTTTCATGATTTTTACATTTCAGTTAATTTTATTTTTGAAATTCTCCCCAAAAGCCCAGAATCATCTTTTTTTACCGTGAACCGTTCAATGAAGCTGCCAGTATAAAATCTGTAAAGAATTTTCTCAAACTAGAGACTCGGATATCCTCTTGCTATGAATCTATCATTTCTTTAGTGCAGCGGTCTCCAATCTGCAGATGCACAGACCTGCAGAGTTTAGTTCCAACCCCAATTTTACACACCTGAACCAGCTCAACTGAATTATAATAAATAGCATTTACCAGTTTGTAACCTCACGAATGCTAATGTTTCTCATATCTGCGTCTGATACACTAGCGCAGACAGAGAAAAAGCTTTGCTAGTGGAAGCTAAGTCAGCATGCGATGTTGCTTTGGGGACGCTGGCGGTGCGTACAGCGGCAGCGCAGCTCGCCTTCGCTCGAGGCATCACATCCGTTCAGCCGCGTGTTTCATGAACAAACGAACCCTCGCAGCAGAAGCTGTGTCTCGTTAGTAAACATCAGATTAGCATGCACAGCAGGATGTGTCCTTTCTGCTTATGCAAACAAGCACACACACACACACACAGATACACACACGCACACACTTATTCCAACTAAGACATTCAAGCCTTAACTTTAAACATACTCTGGATCGTTCACACACTGAATTATTTGATGTGTTTTTGATGCAACTTTGTTTTTAGTATTATGAGTATTGTAATCTAAAATATCACAGATGTTTTCTAAAAAAACATGACGATGTTAATTACTAGACTTGATGTATCATTAATTAAGCTAATCATATATACACAACAGATGTGATGGGAAAATTGTCATAGAAGTTTAACCAGGTTAAATTATGGTGGGGAATGGACTTGCTTTATATGGAAACTTGTGTTCATACAGAAATAGCAGTTGCATTACAGAGATATTGAGTGGTGTTTAGTGTGTGTGGTCTGTGGCTATAGTAAAAAAGTTATTTCAGAGGTTAAATTAAAACAATTTAAAATTCCAAATATTAGTTCCAAAACAGTACACATACACACCTATACGTCATGATCCTTTTTTTGGATCAAAATCCATCAATAGTTCATATTGATTTACAGCAAGGAGTAATAACTTAAACTTAATGTATATTGCTGTTTTTTGAAGATATAAAAATAGGGTATAATATGTCAATACTCACTATAGTTCAATTAAATTAATTAATTAAATAAAAACTTGCTAAATCCAGAACACTAATTGCTAAATTAGTGCTAAATCCAGTTTAAATCCAGACACAGGAGATCTTGCTGCTATATCAGTTGTGATTTAAGATAAGTAGGGTGATGTATACATTTGAATATGCAAATAGGCTACACAGGTCACTGTGTGTTCACAATGAACTCAACCAGTGTCTAATGAGATGTCGGCAGTGTAGTAAGGTACAAAGAGAGAGAGAGGAAAGCATGTCGTACTATGACGTTATTTGATTGGTTCATCTGTGTGCATTAATTTACTTCTACATATTATTGCTTATAACATTGTAAATTATTAAAATTCTGTAGAATTCCTGCATCCTGAAATTCAGGTCATATGTTGGAAGCTTAATTATGCCTGATGTTCTTTTAGGATTCATTTTAAGATTCAGTTGCTCCTTTTTGTGACATCACTGCTCTCGGTTTTGTTTTATTGGCTGACCTTGTGTGTTCAGCTGTCTGGGTTATTAGCTCTTCTCACAGGCTTTAATGTATGGGTTTGGTCAGTCTTTCAATTGATGTTTTCGTGGTTAGAAGCAGAGGTCATTAAATACATATTGACCACTTATCCCCATAGTAATGGATGACATTACCATATTCAAATCGATTGAAGTATACGCTTTCAATGTTATCCGACTGTTAACATCATGTGAACTGCATAAACATGGGCTGCTTTTTTATTATTTCCTGCATATGGGTTACTTTGGAAACATAGTGCTTCCCTGCTATGTTTAGTTGACAGAGCTGTTTATAATAAGTGGGAACTGGATTTTCATGAATTTTAGTTCTGTTAATGACTTTTCAAATGGGGTAATTTTTTATTAAACTACTAGACTAGACTAGACTATTTTGTGCAAAGCTATTCAGTCGTCAACTGCTGGCCTAGTCTAGTTCGAATGAATGACTCTAACGGTCTGTTCTTTTTAGGGAATCAATAAAGCCTTTTTGAGACTTGTAATTACTGTAAAATTACAATGAAAAATCAATGTACAGTGTACAATTACTCACATTCTGCATATGACAGCAAAAAGTTACACATTTAGGTGTGATAAGTGGTCATTTCTAAAAAATTCATGAATAGACAAGTGTAATTTTTTTGGTAGGATGACCGTTATCAGATTTTATTTCAGCTCTTCACAGCATTAAAAAAGTTGAATGTTTGCAGAATTTGCATTAAATCTCTCTCATTTGTTAAACATGTTTTGTTAAAATCTGAAATGATCATTTGGCAAGAGATTGTTAAGGGCAATAAAAATGATTTTTTATGTTTTCCCTCAATAGTGCTAAAAGAATCTTTATTGGAAATGCAATCTGCATTGTTAGATTCCTTTATGATTCCCATCCCAATGCTGTAAACATTTTGTCAGGATGTGACTTTGGTGCACTGGTGATTAAAACAGCAGCCGGCTATGGAACCTGTTCACATGACTCTCGGGACAGAGGAAACCCTAACAACAACATTTGCATGCACTGTTTGTCTCTTTCAGGAAGCAGAAACCATCAAATCATCTTAGCAACACAATGGAGCTCACTACATCCTTAGGAAATGTCAAGAATCCCTGACCCATGTCTGCCATAGTGAGCTGTAGTTTAGCTATTGTGGATGCTGGTGGTTTCACAGAGGCTTATTTTGGTGTGAAGAACAACTTGCTGATTATGAGGCATCACAACACATTACGCTGCCCAGAGAACAGATTGCCAAGTCTTTGAATGAAATTACAGAAACCAGATGTGTGCTACTGATGCCAGCTATTCGGAGTCTCAGATCTCTTTCTGATTCGGCTGAAAATAAATAGTTGGTTACAGTCTGTGTTCTATATTTGGAGAGCAGATGGTGTTGAAGGAACTGCTTGGCTGATATGATTTTCTCTGTTATCTTACTCTCACCGCATGCGGCATTTCACTGGGTGCAGTGTCAGATGCCCTGTGGTGCCCAGGGTTGCTGAGTGACAAGATCTTAAAAATATTTCACTTGTCTCAAGATGTGGAGTGCTGCGACTGTGATTTAACCACTTATGTGTTGACCACAAGTGAAATTTCACACAATGTTCTGAGGTGTTTAGTGCTAATATACATGAGTGTTTATTAGTGTGCTACATAATGCATTGCATTCGATTGTGGAATCGAATCCACAATCGAATTCGTATGTTCGATTGCATTCGAACATACAAAGAGTTACGATTATGCCTAAATGCACTGTTAACTGTATTTTGCTGTGTTCTGATAAATCTGTATTAGCATGGTCTGATTCACAGAATGGGATGTGGCCCTATATCTGTGTTTTGGTGTGTGTTTAAACCCTTAATCTGCTAAATATATGAGCTCCAAAACAACTTGGATCTCCTCCTTACTGTTGTTCTCTGCAGTTTTAAAATGCTATTTTTAGCACAAGGATGAGCACAAAGACTTGTATTATATCCAAAAAGAATATGCTCTCTGTTATGCCAAATCCTTTTTTTCTGTCTCACACTACATTCTTTGATTCAGATTTACAAACGTTACAAATCACATAAAAACAATTTTAAAGATACATTAAACTCTCAGTGGTTTACAGAGATTTGTATAAACCTTTCTTGTCCCAATGGATTGGCCATGTGTCTACGCCCAACTAATGAGGAAAGTTTCCTGTTAGCTGTTCTCTGCTTCCTCCTCTATGCTTCATTTAGCAGCTTCACAGAGATTGGAGGCCAGTTTCTGTATTAGATAGTGACTATTAAATACTGACTTTTTGTTTTGCCTCAGGTGTTAACAGGGTCAGTCTTGGTAATGATAAAAGGATAGTCAAAACATTAACTTATTGGCTCATATCTAGCAATGAAAAGCTATTACAGTCAGACATTTTCTGCTTCTGATATGGAGGAATTTAATCTTTTTAATGGTGGAGGGAAGATTTAAGAAGCTTATAAAAGTAGCAGAAAGTTTAAAGGCATCAGAAATATATGATTATAAAGCAGGGGTCACCAACCTTTTTGAAACTGAGAGCTACTTCATGGGTACTGAGTCATACGAAGGGCTACCAGTTTGATACACTCTTCTAAAATAACAAGTTTGCTTAGTTTGCCTTTAGTTATACATTATTAATAATGATTAATGATACTCATCTATGAGAAGACACTGATCACGTTAATGAATTCTCACAATAATTATAAACAATGACAACAAGGTGGGAAACAGATATCCATATTCAGCACTTTATTTCTATTAATCTCAATAATTGTTACATTTTCAGATGATCTCTTACATCACTACATTTCATAGGAAAAATGTCCCATTTTCACTAGCCACTGACAAACCCTTTTAACAAATCATGAACTATGTTGCACCATGTTTCAAAAAGTTATCAATTATGTAATGTTAAAGAAAAATCAACTTACATATTTTTAAATAAATCTTGTCACATTTTGAACTAATGACTAAATCTGTTACATTTTAAACAAAATTATGAAGTGTTTCTTCACATTGTGCCGCTTTGCCGTTGCACACACGCAGGTTTCTTTCACAGTCGTAAAAAAGAACTCCTCCCATTTGTTGTGAAAGTGATACGTTTTTTTCTTTTTTCTAGCTTACTTTCCACAAGCACTGTTTTGTCACGCGCACAATACTGACCTTTGAACTAGAGTAGGTCAGAGTTCGCCTAAACTTATCTAAACTTCATGTATAATAAACATATTTTTAAGATATTGTCATTTTTAAATAAGGAAATTGTGATTAAAAACGAATAGCAACAGAATATTAAATTTTAGATGTATTGCTCTATGTAATGTATTGCTCATTGTTCATTAATGTTGGTTAATACATTAACATTTATATGATATTTTGGATTCACATATATTCATTGCTATAGTAAATACGGATGTGCAAAGGTGCATCACATGCGAAAACAAAACTCACTGGAACGACATGAGGACACTCATCAGCAACAATACTGGGCCATCTTATATTTCATATATTTCATCTCATCTAATATTTCAGTAATGTTAAAATGAGAGCAGTTACCAACCTCTCAAATCTTTTTTATATAGGTCTGGGTGTCTGTCTTTCAGGTGCTTTACTAAATTAGTGATTTTAGCACCTTTTGTTAGCACTGCTTTGTAACAACGCTTGCATATTGATGTACTTTTGTCTTTTGCCTTTCCGTGTTCATTTGCCTCAAATCTAAAATAGTTTTAGTCAGCACTTCTGCTGTGTTCTTTTTCAACCAAAGCCGGTCGCTGCCCCGCACTTGCATCTTACTCACTACTACTCACTATTACTAACGCTATTTACGGTCACGTGAGCTGTGTGTCGACTCTCTGTTGGAGAGAAGGGAGAGAGTGTATGCGCCAAAGCTGGACTGCTATCAGTGTATCCATACTTCGTATTGGTACCGTTTCATATATTTTAGTATCAATATTTATTGAAATATCAATATTTTTGACAACACTACTGCAGAGTTAGTTCCGGTTAGTAAGAGTAAGTAACTAATTTCATATGAAATTAAATTAGTTAATTTAATTTCATAAAGTATACATACAGACAATAGATAGTTATTAAACTATACAGGTCCAACAGAACCTATAGAAAGTGGATTGTTTAGAAGTCTGCATCTGCGACTAGGGGTGCAGTTATTTAGAGAATTCTGTCAGCTAATAGCATAGTCACAAATTGCAGTATTTGAACTTGTGATTGTTTATTCAGATTAAATTAAATGATAATGCAGTATGCTGAAACTAATGTAAAACAGATTATTAGTATTTCCATTTAAATGCACTTTGTACATTAGAGATGCTATACCTTGTTTAGAATTTTTCCAACTTTTATCACAAATCGCTATTTAAAAAAATATTTACGTCTGGGAATATGGGTGGAGCTTTCACTTGTGTTTGTTTAGTGGATTGTTTAGTGGAAAACCGAGGGCAGCAACTTGAATGTTAAGCTCATTCGAATTGCAAATGCAAAAAATTTAAATGCTTCTCTGACAGTGAATGTTCGATATTACATGTTCACATTGTCAGCCTAAACAGATTTTCTAATACATTTGTTCCCCATTCCCTCTTTGTTAATACCATCTCTCTCTCGCTCTCTCTCTTGCTTTCTCTCTTTATTCTGTAGTATGTGCAGTTTAGCATTGCTTTGGCTCGTGACAGCACTGTGTTCACATTGGCTGCTGTGTGGTCCAGTAAAAATAAACATTGACTAATGAGAGTGAGAGTATTGTTTCAGTGCTGAGGGTTAATGAACCTGTTTGCAAAGGTTTCATTCAAGAGGGACCTGAAGGGTGTACCTCTTGTCCTGTTCAGGTTACTTGATGGGCTACAACAGATAATGGTTCATGAGTGAATGTGAATTATGTCAAACAAATTCTGTTTCATTGAACCAATTCTGGCTCATTTGCTGCATCTCTCAAAAATCCTAATAAAAGTTTCAGTACAGGTGTATTGTATTGCATATTTAATATATTTAATTCATATATTAAACTAATTGTTTTAAACTCTGGTTTATTTGTTAGACATTTTAAACGTGTCTAAGAGTGGCTGTTTGGCTAAAATGCTGGTTTCACTGATTTAAACAATGACTCTGTAAGGCCATTTAAAAACTAAATCTTATCAAAAAGGCTAAACAATGTTGACAATTGACATGCATATTTTGTTTTTGTGTTTATTTCTCTTTATGACAAGCCTTCTGCTTAAAACAGCCAATGTTTAAGGGTATAAATACATAGGAACAAAGAGGGTCTTCATCAGTCTTTTGTCAAGCATTCGTTATGTCAGTCAGAACAAACAAAGCCTGTCGAGTGCAATACAGTCACAGGTCCTCTGAGGCAAAGCCAGATGTTGCAATAATGATTGTTCCCAAACTTGAATAAATGATCCTTCTGCACTGCATTTTTCTGCTTTTTTCTCCTTGTTTTATCAAAACACCCTCACCACCCAACAGTGTGCTGACATGTAGTCCAGGTAAACAACATTTGTAAAGCACTAAAATTAAAGGTAAGCGAGCACACAGGGGCTGAATGTAAAGTGTGCGTGACTGTCCCTGGTGTAGTCCTCACCATGGAGAGACGCTCTTGTTGTTGTAAGCACTGGACCAAGAGCTGTTCAGCCATTATTAATTCACCGGGTCCTCAGAGGTGAAACGCAGGGCTCGGTTTGCATCTAAGAGATCTTGTGACGGCATTTTGAACTACTGCAGAGCCTCTCAATACGAAGGAAAGTGAGTGAGAAAAGCAGATGTGGTAAAGAAAACCAAGAATTATCTTCTGTGGTTTCTGTTCACTTGTGATTAGAAGGTAATAGAATTTAGTAGCAGAATTTAAAGCAGAAACTGAGATAAAACCTACTGCTAATTTGGTAAGGGTAAGATTGAAAACAAAATATATCATGATCTATGAATTTGCTCTGACATGGCTTAAAAGCTTTTCTCAGAGGACTCGTCATTTAAACGAAGCTGATTTGTAATTTATTGCAAGAAGTCAAGTAATAAACATCTTGTAAGAAACAGAAAATGCAGGGATATTTTTTTTACTAAATGAGAGTATATACACACACACACACACACACACATTAAAAATAATGAGACACCTGTAATGTCATTTTTGCCACAAATGTTAAAGATGCTGCTAAAACATCCTTGTCTTAACTCTCTCATGCTTACAATTGGCAGGACAAGGGAGAATTTAAAAATGGTTTAACAGCATGATACTTAATGACCAAATAAGAAACAAACCTTGTTCTCTAGATTTTAGAACCAAGAAGGATGTTAAAATTCTTCCTTTTAATTTTTTAAACAGAATATGAAAAAAGGTTAATGTCAGTTAATTAACGTATTCCAATCTGAAAGATTTGTGTATGTCTATATATAAATCTTTTGAAGGTTCTGCGTCATAAGTGTGAGGACAAGAGTTCATTTTGCACATAACAACCTTATTAATGATCATACCAACCATCAGGTCATGACCAATACTGGAAGCAGGTGCACTGAAAAACTGACTCTCCAACCAGAAGGCCACGCTTTAAACTTTTTAGCTAGCTCTGAAATGGCTCCTGTTAAAAATGCATGGATCATTTTTAATGCCTTCCTACAATGACTCCTGCAAGCCCTGCCCCCAAAATTCATCAATCCCCCCATATGAGCTTCTGATAGGGGAATTCCCCTGTACAATAAAGTTGCTGTCTTCAAGTATTATTATTATTATCTAGTTAAAGGTGAATGTGTTCTTTAGTGAGAGTGTTCTTTAGCCTAACTGGTGCTGTACCATGACCAAGCATGTTGGAATCCATGATGCTTTGCCGCGTGATCCAACACTTTGACACGTGATATATCCAGTTGTATTTGTAGAGCTGTTTGTATCCGTGTGGCCGGCATATGTCTGCTGTACCGGCTCATCTTGTGCCAGTCAGGTGCTTTAACCTTTCTCTGTACCCTGTGTGTGCGAGCTGATACCTCACTCCAAAGTCACATTCAGCAGCGTTCACTCTGAGTGGATGTCAGGTCTATTAATCACCTGCATGGTGGCCACAGATCCCTTTGAGTGCCGTTTTCCACGCTGCCACACAACACAATCAGCTCCTCTTCCCAGAATGCAAATGTGAACACGGCAGGAGAAGGTGTATAGTGCCGGGTGCTGAAGAGAGGGTTATATAAGGGCCAAGATGAAGGAGAAAGGCACGACTGTTGATTCCTTCACCAGCCAATCATTTCTATCCATTTATTTCACTTTTTAATCATTTGCATATTTTTTCAGTTTCATGAAAGTCTGAGCCATCTATCATTCAGTGGGCTTGGAGCTTAACAGGGGAGGCTGCAAGGGCATTGAGATGCTGTGTGCATCTTTGTGTGTGTGACTGATCATGGCTTTTATCTCCTGCCTTGTTAGCCTTCGTTGCTATAGGATGACAGTAACCCGCCTCCCCATTCTTTAATCCATCTTCAGTCATTTTAATGGGACAGTTTCTATCCAATAGGCTGTGGATTTATTCCTTGCTCAAATCCTTGATCAAATTGTGGTCATGGCCTGTCTGCTGGCAAATGACAGCAATATCTTCAGCTCCATATGACCTCATCCACCTCAGCAATGTTACCTCATACATCTGCATTGTTTCTCTTATCTTGTGTCATAAAGCAGTGTTCAGTAGTAAAAACATTCAAGCACATATTAAGTGCTGACAAATTATTACATTTATGAGCTGCACCAGCTATTTACAGACAGAAATGGAATTGTGTTGTGTAAAGACATATAGACGTTATATGCTGTGATAAACACCACACATTTGGTGATAACAGTGAAGAGCCTCACGTGAACCCTGTTTGCATATGCAAGCAAGGTTTTCTGCTAGGTTGTATAAGAACTTGTTTTAAAATTTACTCTGGCAGGCCGTCATATGGGAAAGAAGAGGCATAGTAAAAACACAGTTTTGGATAGGAAAATTGTTCGTTGTCCAAATTATCCTTGCTTAAAAGAAAATGTTTATTCTGGGCTGTTGGATTTTCTTCAATGTGTGGTACTGCTCAGGATATAGTCATTTTAAGGTTAATCTAGGTGTTGCTGTTCATTCTCAGATAGCATCTGTCATCGGCATGACAATGGGTGGATTATGGTAGCCTGTTCTAGCCTAGGGGTCATATTGTCATATGGTCGAGGGTTCGAAGCGAACCAGTGTTGTGGCACAGAGGAAATCCTGTCCCAGTAATCCAGTCATAGAGAGTCTTTTTACATCCATACACAGATGTTACAGAACGGGATTGGGTTGAATTAAAGGCCTTGGTGATCCGGATTTAATGTCAGGAAAACCAGCATGCCCTGATAGGATGCCTCTGCAGAGTGGCACATCAAATGCATGACATATGAAGATCTTGTGCTAAATGTTGCTTTTCCATTATTGCCTCATTTTGTTGTCATTTGGCCTCAGAGTGATACTGCTCATATTTTCACAGATGTTCAGAAATATTTCTGACTAAAGATCTAATTGTGTCTTTGCAGCTGGTTGGGGGACAGTTTGACCTGGAGATGAACTTCATCATCCAGGAGACGGAGAGCATCATCTGCATGGTAGAGCTGCTGGAAAAGTGTGACTCCACCTGCCAGGCAGAGGTGTGGAGCATGTTTACCGCAGTGCTAAAGAAGAGCTTACGTAACCTGCAGGCCTGCACTGAGATCGGCCTCATCCAGCTGGTGCTCCAGCGCATAGACCGGGTTGACACCATGATCGCAGGTGTGTGAAATGGGAGACAACACTTGGGGTGGGAATGTTTAGGCACCACACGATTTTTCAAGGAGTCACAATTTTTTAGCAGCTCTGTGGCAATTTATGGTATTTGGTGTAAATATTGCAAATAAATGCCATGAAAAATAATAAAAATAGAATCCAAGAGAATTGACAATAAAAATAAAATAAAAATAACTTCAAACTTTGTTGTAAATTAGCATTTTATTATTAGCATTGTTTTTTATTACTAAGGGCTAATTTGAAGACACTCCATTTATTAAAAACTATGTTCATATTGCAGTCGACTGATGAGTCTCTATCATTGCTCAGTCAGCGTGTAGTTTAGCCTGGCAGCACTGACACATAGCAGAGCACAGATAGAGCTAATCAACCACAAAGCTCAGTTTGCCATGTCAGGGGTTTCCAAATATAGACTTTCAATTTGTTTATAAAGTACTTTCTATAAGGACGGTTTTGATCTGTTTAACCCTTAACATTGTGGGTATGCATTGTGGGTGATAGCATTGCTATTAGACCATGACGAAGCTCCATGAAACGAGTTTAATCACAGGTGCTCTTGATCTTTCTGCAGCAGAGCAGTTTTGCATGTGTTGAATGCTTTCGCAAATGCGCTGAATGCTGTAGCACATGCAAAACTGCTGTGCTGCAGTGTAATATGGTAACCTAAAACAACCTATATAAATGTCATTAGTATAGGATTATGTACAGTCAGCCATTTCATTATCACAAAATTAACCCAACAGGGTGATCTGGATTTTGTATCACCCTAATGGGGATTATTTTTAGCTGTACTTTATCCTGCTTATTCCACAGCTATGTGCTGCATAAATTAACAATTGGACACAAAATATTGATTTGAGATAAAATACTTTATTAAAATAAAAGTGGCCCAGATGAGCAGATATTACTTAAACTCCAGATGTCTGGTGGTTATTGGAAAGTATCAGGTTGCTGGATTCTCATCGACCAATTAGAATTGGCTATTCCAGAAAGCCTTAACTCCACATATCACATACCTTTGGAAAGGTAAAGCAGACAAGAGAGGGTTTGTAAAAATACTGCTTTAATGTTACATAGTCAGACTTAGATGAGAACAAATCAGAAACTGAGTTTAGTAACTGTCTAAATCCAAAGCTGGTGATTTCTTTACTTTTAAAGCACCATTTCCCTTCGGTTTGTTTGTGTGGGTGTTTGTGTGGTGTCTTTCAGATCTGTTGGTGGACATGCTGGGTGTGCTGGCCAGCTACAGTATCACAGTGAAGGAGCTGAAGCTGTTCTTCAGTAAACTGAAAGGAGAACAAGGCCAATGGGTGATGATCTTCTCTATATCTGCTGTTTAGGAAACATCTCGCATATGCGCCTCACATAGTCACAATACTACAATGTCCGAATATTAAATAATGTTCTAGATGATTGATTTTTTTATAAGGAATGAGTGTTGTCAATTAATTTAAGACTACAATCAAAATTAATTACAGGATCACCGAATCACTTATTAATTAATCAAATTAATTGCAGTTAACAGCATCTATTATTATTTTTATTTTTTACTGTTGCACGTTCACAAAGGCTGTGTTTTTTCTTCTGTTTTTCCCTGTACAGCATATATAAACATGGGCTAGGCAACTTTGGTTTTATTGCGTCTCATTTTGAGAGTCTCATAATTGTTGCATTTTTAAGACATTGCTTCACAGTTTAACAGGTTAAATGCATTATTATTATTTATTAATTACACATACACATTATACAGAGCTATTTATTTAGTTATTTAGTAAGTTTTCATGTAATTTTCTCAAAGTACACAACATTTTATTGCTTTGTGCACTGAGCGCTATATTTTACAATTTAATTTGTGATGTTTTAAGGCTGCTTGCAAAACAACAACAACATGGACGTTTTAGCTGTTTCCAGTCCAGCCTTCAGTAGATAAGGGAGATGTTAGTAAAAAAGCAGGAGGGTTTGATCCATTAGGCTGTTTTTGCACAGGGGAACAGAAGCAGTGCCATTGGTCAGAGTCTGCAATCAACGTATCAGAGAAATAGGACAGTTTGCCTCTGTGCGTCTCATAGGCAGGAGCCATTATCATGACTGTTGTCTGATGGGCTCACTGCTGAAGGACCAAATACACCTTAGGTTGGGGGATCATTGTAGGATGGTTTTACCTTTTACCTGGAAATTTAGCAAATAAAATCCAAGTCTAATTCAAGATCTTAACTTTAACTTAATATATGGCCAACATGGGTGTGATTCGTACTAAATAATTTGAGACTGTTTGTTCACCAGAGTTTCTCGTGTGCAGTGTCTAATTTTGTAAGTTCAGTATAACAGAAATAGTGTTATTGTAGTCAGTCTAAATCTGAAAGTGGTTTTGTATGTCTGAATGCTGTTTTTGTTCTGTTAGCCACCTCACGCCGTCAAGCTGCTGTCTGTGTTGAAGTCCATGGCTCACAGAAATGGCCCAGATGCGTTCTTCAGCTTCCCAGGAAAGAGCTCCGCGGTGAGGACCTGACCCCTTTTGACAGAACCTCAGTTATCAGCTCCACCCCACATCCTGTGAAACAATAATGTTTATTATCAAATGTTTATGCTTATTTTTCCCATCTAGACATCTTGAAATTCATCGCCACCAGTTGTTTTATAAAATAATTAAAATTTAGGCTTGTGTTCCTGAAAAATCAATATCTAAAATTTTTTATAACATATTTATTTGAGAAGCATAGTGGCATTAATTGCAATATGACTTCTTGACTTGTTTTTTGGGACTACATGTTACATTTTTTTAACATTGGTTTTAGTCATGTGACAGATTTACAGGAATGTCTAATACCCGCAGTACATTTTATCTGCTGTCTGAAATAAGGGCAGCTGGGACATGTGCCCAGTGGTCATGAAACTAAAACCTTGGAATTTCAGAATTTCAAAGAGATAAGCCCTGAATATTGGCTCTTTGTCAATCAGAAACATATATGTTGCATTAACTTGGTCTTGTGTGTAAGGTAAAAACATTTTGGTCTAGTTATGATACACTTGGAAAAATGGCTCATAAATATTAAGGCTATAGACTTTAAGGACTTTTCACTTTTGTTGAACTGCTTTTTTCTCCAGAAGGCACTGTATATGTATCATTTTCTGATGTATTGCAGATGTCTTTGAAATGCCTGATCCACCTGTGTGTTTTTGCATGTTTGTAGGAAAAATTAAACTATGATCCTGTTAGCATAGGGGTCACAAGGAGTGTGTGGACGCCTTCCAGCATTCACTTAAAACAGTCAAATTAACACCATCCTTTTAGGAAGTACTGTGATTGCTTGCCATTTGGTGTTTAGATGTTGTTCCGGTACTATTAAGAAACTGGCTTGAGAAGGAAATAACTTTGCGCTCTTCATCCTTTTCATTCATAATCCATTAATTTGACAGGAAGTCTTCATTGAACAAACACACCTAATTGTTTTAGACACATTCTTCCCAGGATATGGTGTGTAGTTCATTCTGCTTATCTGCTAAGACACTTAAAATGCCATTATATAACTGTATAAGGCGTAATATACAGCCAGCTGGTCATTGTTGCAAAATAAATCTAAGGTGATCACTACCTTTGCCTGTTAAATAAATACATGGACATATTGATTCAGGGTATTATTTTAGCTATATTTTATATCAAATTATTTTATTGGCTTACTTTATTGGACAGCCGTTATTATTCAAAAGCATCAGACCATCAAATGCTGCGATTGACTAATCAGAATCAAGTGTTTCACAGAGCTGTGTCATAATTAAAGCTAACAGGAACTGTCTTTGTTTGTGTCATCAGGCTATTGCTCTTCCTCCCATTGCAAAGTGGCCACACCAGAATGGCTTCACCTTCCACACCTGGCTGCGCCTGGACCCCATCAATAACATAAATGTTGACAAGGACAAGCCTTATCTCTACTGGTGGGTCAGACAAACACTGATCACAAAACCTTGTGTTGCTAAATAAATCACCCTTATTTAAGCTGGTTTCTACTATAATCAGCTGGCTGCCTTTTTAAAAGGTTTGAAAGGTACAAAATATTTGTTGAAATAATACTCTCAAATATGAAATGTTTTCCTCACCCCCATGCTTTTTAAACAAGTGTTATTTTCCTCTCTTAAATGCAAAATGGGATCTTAGGCAGAATCTCAAAGCAGCTGTTTTCCAGACAATAAAAGTGGATAATAATTTAAATCACCAAGCTCCAAAATGGACAAAAAAGCATCCTTAAAGCATAGCACATATGATTGATGCACTGTATTCCATGTTTCCTGTAGCCATGCAATTTTTTTGTGTAAGAAACTTTCTGCTATTGCTCTCAAATATCGTTTGTGCTTTTGGTTGATTAAAAATGCAGTCTTTAGATGCAGTTGTTGATGTTAGTCACATCATGTGTCCCATGTGTTGGGTGACCGAATGTTTTGCAGATTGTGTCCCTGAATTACATTTAAGAGCTGTGAATAGCGATGTTTATTTGGGTCTGTTTCTCACACTAATGTATTGTTAATTTACATGTATTCATTAAACAGGCGCTTATTATACAAAGAGACTTAAAAATGAGAGAGCATTTAGCATTTTACCATAAGAGCCGGCAAGCCTAGTCTAATCTATTGTACAGCTTCAGTAGACTATATAACACACTAATTGAATAGACTGCTTGTATACTTTTTTTGTCCTTTTTGGCAGTAGCCATTACAAATTACTGTCCATTTGTGTAGATAATGACAACATTACATTTGTACTCTCTCTTTGGCTGTCTAGTGTTGAGGCTTTAACAAGGGCAGCAATTCGCAGCCTTTTTTTATCCTTTTTCCATCTTATTATCAAAAATGGGTGTGTTTTGACTCAGGGAATGATAGTTCACTCTTCATTCTGCAGAGTGTAGAACTTTACATTATAGGCCTTCTTTTACAATTTACACTTTGTTATATGTATATATAATTGACATATGTGGAATTTCTTCCTCATATTCCTATTTTTAGATATTTAAAATTCTATTATCGTTTACTAACCCTCATATCATTCGAAACCTGTATGGCTTTTTGTTTCTGAGAAACACAAAGGAAGATTTCTTAAAGTATGTTGGTTACCAAACAACTGTGGTGCCCATTAAATTCCATTGTATAGACACAAAACAACATTTTTGAGACATTTCTCCAAATATCTTCTTTTGTGTTTCACAGAAGACAAATTCATATAGGTTTGGATGAAAAGAAATGATGAAAAAAAAATATTTTGGGGTAAACTGTCCTTTGATAGCTAGTCTTTCTACCAAGGGTAGAGCTGTTTAACTGTGAGCACTCCATCATTTAAAGTGTAATTGATATGTGTCTGTATTCTTTTATTATCTGTAGCTTTCGCACCAGCAAAGGTTTGGGCTACTCTGCACACTTTGTGGGCAGTTGTCTGATTGTGACCTCTCTAAAGTCCAAATCCAAAGGCTTCCAGCACTGTGTGAAATATGACTTTAAACCCCAGAAGGTATGAATCACCTCAGCCTCATGTGTCCTTCCTCCTCTTTGCTTTCTGTTTGTTGTCTTACATGTTAAAATAAAAGACAATGTAGAGTGTACAGTGTATCAAGGATTGAAAAGTTGACATAAAATGGTGGGTTTATGCTGAGGCCAAGTCATATCTGAGGATTTGCAAGAAGAAACCAAATCCCCTCCCTGCTCAGATCCCATCTACCCTCCTGAAATGGTTGAGGCAGGTGTCCTCATCTGATTCCTTCAGACTAGAGTTGGACAACCACAGTGATGGATGATCCAGGCAGAGATGCAGAATCAGTCTCTGCTTCTAAAATCAATGTGTTTCCATTTTGAGTTTTTTTATATAAAAATATTTTTCATTGGACGCTCCTGGAAATGACACCAGATTTACAGCTCCTATGAGGGCAATATCACACATATTTTCTTAAATAGGGAAAAAGTTGACAAGTGCTGTAAACATGCTTTTATATGCTGTGTTTTGGCCTATATTTGGAGTCTATTCCATTATGCTCGCTCAGGAGAGGCCTTGCCTATGGGGTAAGTGCCTTCATTGGCTTTTCCCACCATTTAATGGAAATTCAAGAAGATCTAGGTGAGATTGTTGCCAGAGGGTGTAAATGGACCAGAGTCTCCAAAGTGTAGTAAAGTTAAAGACTTGGACCCATGAGGCCAATACAGAAGTTAGCTGACGAACTGCATTTTCCTATGGACTGGAAGTGCCATCAGATTTTGTGATGTTGTTGATTTTGTGTTTACACAGTGGTATATGGTGACCATAGCCCATGTCTATCATCGCTGGAAGAACAGTGAAATTAGCTGCTATGTCAATGGAGAGTTGGCATCCTATGGTGAGATCACCTGGTTTGTCAACACAAGTGATGTAAGTAGCCTGTCTGTTATATTAAAAAGCAAACAATATTTATACATAAACAATTTTTGTACCAAAACAGTTCAATAATAAATGAAAACTAAAAATCAAGAAATGCATTGTTGTATTTAAATGTTGTTTTTCGTAACAGATTCATACTTGTGTAAACATATCTTTACATAATATTATGTTTTCATTAAACAAGTAGTAGTAATAAAACAACATGCAGCACTGAATTCCATGTTGTGCGTCACTGCTATCCAGTAGCTTTTTCGACAATACAAACATTGACGTATTTGTCAAATTTCTGAATTGAGCAAATCTTTACTCCTGTTCTTCTCAGACATTCGACAAGTGTTTCCTGGGCTCGTCGGAGACTGCTGATGCTAACCGTGTGTTTTGCGGTCAAATGGGGGCCGTGTATCTGTTCAGTGAAGCTCTCAACGCCGCTCAGATACTGGCCATCTATCAGCTGGGTCCCGGATACAAGGTGTCTTTCCACACTTGTAGAAGAGATTGATTTCACTGTTCAAATGCCAGAATTTGCTCTAGATTTGATGTTTGCAGTTTCAATGACATAATAATTGACTGAAATGCATCAGACAGCTCTATTATTCTCATCAATCTCAGTCTGTCTGCTTCACTTCATGTCAGCTCCTCAGTCCCAAGGTCAGGGAACACATATTTACTGATAAAATGTGTAGCATGAATGCACTGTGATTCGTTTGGATAAAAGCATCTGCCGAATGCATTAATGTAAATGTTTTTTTAAAGGCTGGGCAGACAATTTTTCCAGAAATATTTCTTATGCTGGTTGAAAGTCTTTCACATCCTGATAGCAATCACTAAGTAAAATGGTATATATATATCTTCAGTGGAAAGCACAGGGCCGTTAAATGCTTGTCCAGTCATTTCATCTGGTCCGGATGCAATGATAGGGTGTCCTACTTGCCTGGCAAACTGTGTATGCATTCATGTGTTGGGGGAGGTGTGGCTTTAGAGAGCACTCAGAAAGCAGGGTGGGATCTGATGCTTTCAAAGACAGTTTGCTATTGCCAGCCTCTCTAAAATTGCTTTCTTAAACCAACTGCTCTAATGTATCAGGTTTCCTGCGTTTTAATAGGGCTGCAACATTATAATAATTTCTTAATCTGCTGATTATTTTTTTTTTAATAATCTGCCCAACACATCTTGCTGAATGCTCTCTGCAAAATGAACTTTATATAATGTATGCTGTATATTGCAAGTTTAAAATCAGTACTTCATGTACTGATGTACTTCAATTACTTCATGTGGCAACCTGACTACATGAAACCTATACTGTATGTACCACCTATGATAAACTTCTTTCAGTTATTTATTGTTAATTATAAGACTTCACGATCATTGCAACCCTACAGTGTCAGTTTGCTTCAAGCTTCTCTCTCTGATTTATTCAGGGCACGTTCAAGCACAAGGCTGAAAGTGACTTGATGTTTGCTGAACATCACAAAATGATGCTGTATGACGGAAAGCTGTCCGCCAGTATCGCCTTCACCTTTAACCCCCGAGCCACAGACGCTCAGCTGTGTCTGGAGTCCTCGCCCAAGGACAACGCCTCCATCTTCGTGCACTCGCCTCACGCCCTCATGCTGCAGGTACGTGTCCTCACCGTACCTGTTCCAGCCACCCACCGCAGCTGCGTGAGGAGACCCGCTCTGCCAGGTGGACTGTCATCTTCAGGCTAATGAAAATGGCTCATCACCATACGTTAGCGTAATTAACAATATGACAGTTTCATCTGTGAGGTACAACGACACCTGTGCTGTATCCAGCATGCCATCGGTTCTGTTCTAAAAGCAGTGCATTTAATCTGGTCTTTCATATTTTTCAGGGAGGCTGCTAGCCTTTTTAATATTCATTTAATATTCATTTTTTATTCTGGGCTTGCTAAGTGAGAAATATGATATGATTCTTTAAAGAGGACAGATAGGAGCAATAATTTAGCTCGGTTCTCTGATTTCTTAGTTCTGAAAAAGCTTCGCAAGCTCTAATGGCATCTTCACATACTGAATAGATTAAGTAGGTCTCTCTTTGAAGACGGTTTTATGATTGTGCCATTATGTGCCATCTGGGAAAGCCGTAGTCTGATTACAGACACTGTAGGAAAGACCTTCACAGCTGTCTTGCTCTATTTAATTATCCCTCCCACTTTTCTCTGTGTCTCTCTCTCTCTTTCTGTATCACACACACACAAATTATGTATACGATGGACACAGTTAGGAAACTCAATTCAGTAGTAGTTGTTATCAGAACAATAGATGAATGACATTGTGAATTTTGTCGATCAAACAAAAGTGCCTCAGTGTCATACAATAACACAGAGTAGTGCAACATACAATTACAAATCAAATCTAACACAGAGCATTTCTTTGTCTCAGGACGTCAAGGCTGTGGTGACACACTCGGTTCAGAGCGCCATGCACTCTATAGGAGGAGTTCAAGTGCTCTTCCCCCTGTTTGCACAGCTGGATTACCTCCAGCCCACTGGAGACGAGCTGGACACCTCCGTATGGTGAGAACACAGCCCGGGGGGGAGAGGAAATTAGGAAAGGGATTCTCAACGGGGAAAAAAAGATTGAGCTCTCAGTTTGGGCCGTGCCAGAAAAAACTGAAAATTAACTTAACGTCTTTTCTGCTAGAGTTGTTAAGACCCAACGGACACAGTGCCAATTTTTTACAGGAGTTGTTTCCTCATGGTACTCAAAAACATTAGTCAGTTTTGGGCTCTGGGAGTTGGCCTGGATGAAGCCTGTGCAACGTGATGTGTTATTTTGTGTGGACATGCCATTAAATTGAAGGCAGTACAATGTTAAACATTAACCAAGATTGGCTGTAGCGCCAACAAATAAAAGAAGTGTTAGCTGCAGTAAAATGGCACAGTGTATCCTTGTCTTCTTGTCTTCCTTACATGATTAAAATGGCCAGTTTGTTCTGTTGTTAAAAAATCTGTCATCATTTATTTACCATATTTATATACCATGTTATCTGAAACCTGTATAATTTATTTTCCAACACAATCAAAACAGAAAATGTTGTAAAAGGTGTTTTGCAGAATGTCAACATTTCTTTTTCATGTCAAACAAAAGCATTTGTTAAACAATTCCTCTCAAATCTGATTCACAGTCAGTCACAAAATGCAGGGAAATCCATGTTGGTTTTGACCTGATGGCGTCACAAGTACATTTTTTAAGTATGCAAAAGCATGAATTAAATGTGAAAGCTGGTAAAGATTTGTATTAAATAATCACTTAAATTTTGGCCTGTTTATGATTCTAAAGACTTGGACTTCTAGTCATAGACTACTTTTCTGGTCCTTTTCTGGTACTTTTTGTCCTTGATTTTGTCAGGGGTTGTGTCATGAGGGAGCAAAATGGTGACAGAATTTTCTTTGATGAATTGTTTCTTTAATACTCAAACTAGATCAGGACTATATGTTATGGTTTGTTGACTTTTAAAGCTGACCTGTCATATATCTCTTTTTCAGTTGCACACTACTGTCATTCGTGATGGAGCTGTTAAAGGGCTCTGTAGCTATGCAAGAGCAGGTGCTGGCCTGCAAAGGCTTTCTTGTCATAGGTTACTCACTGGAGAAGGTGAGTATGTGTAACTTGGCCTATATGTATTTAAATTGTTTTGAATACTGTCGAATACTGACAAATCTCCACCCCTTTTCAACAGTTTTAAAGAGATAGTTTCCCCAAAATCTTATTTTTGCTTCAAAGGCACACAGAAGAATATATTTTGAAGTACGTTGGTAACCAAGTAACAGTGGCACACATTGACTTCCATTGTATAAACATAAATACTGAGACATGAATCAAAATATCTTCTTTTGTCTTCCAAAGAAGATGAAAAGGCATATAGGTTTGGAATGACAGGAGGGTTTGGAAAATTTTGGGATGAACTATTGCTTTAAGTAAACTTGTGTTTACTGTAACTCAACATGAGTGTGCTTGCTTGAACAGTTCACAGACCTGTTCACACTGACAGTTACTGCAGTGACAAAGAAAACGGTTGTTATTCGTTTTCAATGAGAATTTGCAGTTTTCAGCATCATGAATGACTGTTGGCAACACAGTTTGTTCAGTGACAAATTCTCACAAAGTTTGAGAAATTATACAAAATATACACTTGAGTAACAACACAATGTGGCAGCTACCAAGAGTAGCGAACACCGCAGAGAACTCAATTCATCTTCTGTCAGAACTACAGGCAGGGCGAAGGAGAAATAAATGTGACCGTGAGCGATTTGTCTGTGTGATTTGTCCACATACAGGGATGTAATTAAAAAATGATTGAAAACCATGTCAAAAATGGTTTGCATTCCAAGCAAGTTTGGTTCATTGATTAATAATAATTCGTCTTTTTTATGATATGACTCATTTTGGTCTGCTGCAGTTTATATACAAATGCTTACCCCTGCAGTGCTCATTTTTAGCAGCCAGAAAACTGATTCCTTTTCTGCATGTAATGACAGCTCATTTGTGATCTTCACATGAGATTTTCAAAACCAGTGGCCAGATGCACACCAAGGGCATCCAGTGTCCGGTACGCCTACTAGCAACTAGTGAGAGTACAGAAACCTCCAGGGATAGAATCACTGTCAGTATGAGCAGGGCTTTAAACACAATGGCATGTATTTTAATGCTGCAAAGACAGAAAGACAATAGAAAAGAAAGACCTTTACCAACAACCTAACAATATGCCATGAGTTCATATGCTTCATATGACAACAAAATCTTCTTTAAGTGTCCAATTTTGTCAGAAATTACCTGTTGACCTTGGACCTTCTTGATCTTTTGTTTTTGTGCTTTTATTTGCTCATGCTCCGTCATCTTAAACTTAAAACACTTTTAGTTACCTTAAATTACCCTAAATTACCTTAAAATACGCAAATTTAAAGCTTTTTCTTGATTCTGGTATCATAAGTCCTGCGCTGCAGATTTAAGACTAAGAAAAGTGATTTTTTTGCTCATTGGCAATCTGCCCGGGTGTTTTTAAGAACATTAGAAACCTGAGATCGGTCTCAAGCGTTACTGTTTCAGCTAAAAAACACATCTTAAGCTCTTCTAAATGCTGGAAAATTACAGCTGATTCTATTTCTATTGCTTGTACACAAAGCACAATTTTAATTGTGCTACGTAATTGTAATTGTGTCATCACAACTCAGTCCTGTTAGAAACAAGATGTAAACAATATGTCACCAATATTTCAACCTTTTTCTTCTGTGTGACAGTTGTATGTATTTGTTTATATTTGTCTGTATTCTCCTCAGTCTTCCAAAGTACATGTGACTCGACCCGTGCTGGACATAGTCCTCACTTTTGCCCGTTACCTTAGTGCCCTACCCACTGGTGTCTTGTTGCTGAAACAGCTGTGCGACCATATCCTGTTCAACCCAGCCATTTGGATCCACGCCCCTGCTAAAGTAATTTTCACACAAACTAAATATAATGCAATTTACTCTGTTGTTTACTTATTATCAGTGGAAGTTTAAACTTGTGTACTGCCCCCAACAGGTGCAGTTGGTTCTCTACACCTATCTGGCTACGGAATTTATCAGTACTGTCACCATCTACAATGCCATCCGCAGGGTTGGAACAGTACTGCAGGTCATGCACACGCTCAAGTATTTCTACTGGGTTGTAAACCCACTGGACCGCAGCGGCATCACACCCAAGGGTCTCGGTAAGATATCGGCCTGCCGTGACACTAAAGCAGCTTCTCAACACGTCCTGAGAACAGAGAATATCAGACTCTGTGCTGTTGTAAGGGTCAGAAAGTGTCTATGCAGAGTAATATCTCTGCGCACTCATTAAAACAGTGTGTTTCTATATGAATGACCTTGGAACTTTCATTTGGTAGGGAAGGTCTCATTGGGATAAGAAAAGCTGCATGTAATGTTTTTATTTTCGTATTGTGTCATTACGCATATTTGTTTAAAAAAACTCTGCTAATTGTTTCTTCGCCATTTTAAATATTTAAGCAGTTTAGCTTTAAATGTGTTTATGTCTGTGATTGTAGCTTCCACAAGAGTAATTTCCTCTTTGCTGTTTGTTTTATTAAGGTTTAATTTGCGAAATCAAGGTTACGTTAAACTCTTCCTTGTGCTTTCATCAAATTACACAGGCAAATAAGATAATACTTTCCCAAGATAATACTTACAGATTAACATTAGGTTATTTGAGCACACCTGTTAGGAACCAAAATCTTTTTACTCACTAGTTTAAAACCTAGAAAATGAAGAATTTTTTAAAAAAATTCTTTACTTATTTATTGTATAACATTGTATAACATTTCTTGATTTTGTGGCTTGTACCATATGTTTGCATGTAGATGGGCCGAGACCCAATCAGAAGGAAATTCACTCTCTCCGAGCGTTCTTGCTGCTGTTTGTCAAACAGCTTATCATGAAGGTACAGTACAGTACAGTACAGTAAGAACAGTAATAGCACACTGAATTAATCACATCAGTGCAGTACTGGTAACACTTGCATTTCGGTTGCTTATGAATGCAGGACCATGGCATAAAGGAAGATGAACTGCAGAGTATTCTCAGCTACCTGCTCACAATGCACGAGGTATGAGTGCCTTTTTCCACACATAATCCTGTACCTGAGTCAGTTATCATGTTACACTCAAGTCACACTACCCTGCAGATTAGCAGATCTATGTCATTTCTTGTTACACTATACTGTACTGTAGCTGAGGTGGAAGAGCTGCCGCCAGATGGCGCCAAGACCCCACAACTTATTCTTCTTACCGGCAAACCCCACAGTACTTTTTAAAATATTTAAGTTCACTCTTGTTCAAAATGGTGAACTGTGATTTAAAAAATAGTATGTACATCCTATCAAGGGCTTTTGGATTTTCATTTTCCAGTCTGGTGTGTTTATGCACATCTTGCTGGAGGTGACTGGTAGAGCATGGTACAAACAAGGTCATAGGTTCATTTTCAACAGAACTCACATAGTGATAAAATATATACTTTGAATGAAGCAAACATGTATTTTGAATATAAGGTGCTTTAAATGAAATGTCTGCTAGTCATAATTTTAAATGTAATATGCCCGCATTATAATAAAGTAATCAATGTTTAATACATCTGCTCTTTTTAAAGGAGTAATACTTTCTACTGTGTAACACATACTGTGCCTTAATTATTTTCACACACACCTATTTAGTCTTTCAAAACCTGAATATGTTTTAGACTAATATTTAGTCTTCCAAAACCTACAAAATACATTTTGAATTTTAAATCATGGTAATGCTGCTCTTGGTGACTGAAGCTGTCACTGAACTGAAACTTCTGTTTTTGTGTGATTAAATGTAAAATTAATAAAAGGGTTTGCCAAATGTAAGATGATTAATATAAAGTAAAACGAAACCAGGAGTCCCTTGCTTTACTCCTCTGCAGTAATCATCTGAAGTTTTAAAAACAACCTGGATTATTTTGGCAGTGGTGTGTTTAATGACATCAACTTTTTTCCAGGATGATAATCTGATGGATGTTCTCCAGCTTCTGGTGGCACTAATGTCCGAGCATCCCGGCTCAATGGTTCAAGCCTTTGATCAGCGGAATGGAATACGGTGCGGCTGCAGTTGCCCCTGGCAACAAGACATAACACTGTTTATAGTTTGAACAATTTGTTGCCATTTTCTACTGCTCATCTACCATTTTCTACTGCGCTGATCAGCTGCCCTGGGTCATCAAGCTACCCACGTTTATTTAAAACTACAAATGAAACTGAATTGTTTGCATTAATCCACCTCTGTGGAATGACGTGAGGTCACAATACCTCATTCCTAACAGAGAAAAAAGTCCTGCTCAACAAAACCTATAAAAACACTTTCATAGCTTCATCTGATACCTACGCTGCTCTACTGGGCTCTCATATGGGCTACTAAAATGGAGACATTAACGTTTCTAAAGCCTTTATAGACATGCTAGTTCCACTGACAGCCGTGGGGTTAAATGTGCACGCTAGCAGGGGGGCGTCTGGACGGCTCGTCATGATAAAACAGAGGGCCTCACTTTCATTTCAGGTCTGACAAGCCCATTCAAATCACACTTCCATCAAATCCTGCTCCAGAAGGATATAGGCATATTTATTTTAATATGGAGACAGCGTAATGGTCTCGGTTACATATGAACGTACACGCCGACCCTTGTGAGATATGTGAATGCACCAGACTGAGCTGCTGGTAATTTCCTCAGTCGGAAAGAAATACAGTGAAAATGGTTGAAAATTACATTTCATCAACCTGTTCGAGCACATCTGTATTTGTGGAACTACCTTGTTTATCTGTACGTTAAGTATTCATATTCTAGATTAGGTTGATAATACATTCATTTTTGTGTAAGATGTTAGATTTTGTACAGGGACCTGTTGTACTCAAGTCAGATCTACAATTGACATTGCGTGTCATTTTTGCACAAATAACGTCCAAGCAAGTATCTTTTTATTTTAAGAAAAGTCTATTTTAAGATATAAGATATATATTTATAAATCATCTGTAAGATACATGTTTATTTTATTAAAATTTTTTATAATAAAATAAGTCTGTAAAGTTTTACACTTTCTCACCTGCATTTGTTTATACAGTTCTCAAACTGTTTTGTCTGTTGGCAATCATTGTTTTAAATTTGACACCTTTTCCCTCATGTCAATCACAGAGTCATCTTTAAGCTGCTGGCATCCAACAGTGAAGGGATTCGTGTGCAGGCACTTAAAGTCTTGGGCTACTTTCTCAAATATTTGTCACCGAAGTAGGTCCAGATTTCACCCTTCTGGAGTCTGTTAATTTTGTAGTACTTGAAATGAAAATACTCTAAAAATACTGTTACTGATTTTCTCATTTTCTGTTGTCTCTGACTGTTTATTTAATAAAATGAGTCAGACGTGGATGGTGTTTTCTATTTATATTTAGCAGAAATTAGATCTCAACAAAGCGTCAAATACCATCAAGGTTCTTACAAAATAAGTGAATTGTTTTTAAGGTTTTTCCCAGAGTGAATTGAGTTATGCTCAGTTGAGCTATTTTGATAACAAATTACTCTCACTTGACTATTAATTCATCCAGCATGGAAATATTTACACAGCAATGTAGTCTAAGTCTGTAATCATTTGCAAGTATTTTTCCAAATTTACTTTCTGTGGTCTTTGATAGATAAAGGCTTGCTTTCGTTCACAATCCCATTTGCTTTATTTGAATTTTCCCTAAAAGGAGTCTGACCGCCAAGTGCTTTTAAAATGGATGCAGCTTCATTCCGTGACTATGACGTTTTTTTTTAGAAGCTCTGTTCTGCAGTTATGCCCTGTTGGGGTCCTGGCTGTATTTGAAGAAGATCATAATGTGGCTTTAAGCTGATTTTTTGTTTTGGTTCCATTTGTTTTAGGAGAAAGTCAGAGGTGATGTTGAGTCACGGCCTGTTTTCTCTGCTTACCGAGCGATTAATGCTCCACTCGAACCAGTTCACTGTCACAACATACAATGTGCTTTTTGAGGTCAGTTTCTGATGTTAAAGCCTCTTTAATGTCTGTTGCAAAACCTGCAGTAATTGTATGCAATTTTGAGCAATTAAGCTACCTTTTAGCTTATAGAATCATAGCATAGCAGGTGCAGCTTTATGTGTTTCGCAGCAGTTGTAGCTTGATGTTTAGCCGTGGTGTTTTGTTGGTGCTCCTATATGCACATATGCCCTCGGTTAAAAACAACAAAATGCCACCCCAAAACAGCTTTATTGTAACTTTATTTTAATGCATCTTTTATGTGTGTTTTTTATTATAATATAGCCTGGTCAGATTTGTAACTTTTTGCCCACCACAAAAAAAAGAAGTTATAAGTATTGTTAGTGTCATAAAAAATATTTGTATTTTATATTTTCCATTTATCATTGCGTTGCAATGAAACAATTAAACACAAAAATAACTTAAAAAAACATCAGAAGTTACACTACTAATACCTCCATGAGAGCTACACATTCATTCATATACACACATATGTTGTTAAATAGTGGCATATGGGTGTAAAACATTATTGGTTTGTAAGATGCTTTAAGGAAAATCAAGGAAAGGCATTCCTTGTTACAACAAATCCTCCATAATCTCAGATTCACCAAAATAACTGTTAAGACACTATTTTACTGCTTTACAAAAAAAATGTATCAGAGAGTTAGTATCTTAAATTCAAATGTTTTGTTCTTAAAATGTTTTTTCATGACTTTTCAAAATACTAATTAGTTGTAATAGGTATTTCTTGTATGTATAGTTACTTTATTTTGTATTTGTGTGTATTCTGTGTTGCATGTTTGGTAAGGATCAGTCTGGGCAGATCTAGACTTATGTGCTGAAATATGTCTCTCTCTCCAGATTCTTACGGAGCAGATCTGCACACAGGTTATTCACAAACAGCACCCAGATCCAGACTCCACTGTGAAGATTCAAAATCCACGTAAGTTATATGACTGACCTTCCGTTAACCCCTAACACCTGTCATAATACCAGCAAGTATGCACAATACATAAATAGCTATAGGTTTTTATGCAGAAAGGCATGAATCTGATCATTTAAAAAATGAAAAAGTATACCTACATAATACATATATACAACATAATTGGTGTTCTTGCAGCTTGATTGGTAGAGCATTGCATCAGCAACAAGGTCATGGGTTCGATTCCCAGGGAACACATGAATTGATAAAAATGTATGGCTTAAAATGCACTGTAAGTTGCTTTGAATAAAAGCGGCTGCGAAATACGTAAATGTAATACGCAGTTACATTTTGTTTTTATAGTTTTATCCTTTGTTATTAATGACAGTATTTCTTATTGTTTAACTTGCTTAATTTCACTTGTGATACAATAATAGTGTTTCGTGTGTCTTTTCCTTATTTCTGTGCCTGCAAACATCAGTTAATTTTGGGAGCAATGGTGAAGTATACAGTTACCTCAGACAAATGAAGCTCATTTAATGGTCACCATTACTCAGATGATAAACACATTAAAAAGTGATTAACTTTCCTCCCACTAAAGCTATAGAGTTGCAACTTTTATTCACAGCATTTGTTTTTATTCACAACCCACCAGTTTCTGAATATTAGATGGCTGAATTATCTCCTGCGCTCTCACAGAGATCATTCTCTCCTGCCCGACTTTATGCTCAATTTTGCATGTTTCTCTTTTAAACCCAGCACAGAGTTAGACAGCAATCAGACGCTCTGGTTTTAATTAAAAAAGTGAAACTAATATTGTATACCGATCCGTATCGTGGCTTTACCTAACAAAGCTTAATTCTGAAATACTGCGAGCGGCTGATTAGAGCTGTATTTACATGGAGATGTGACCGTGTACACAAACCACTTGCCAGTCAGAAGAACGAGAGCGAGCCGCAGATCCCGGATCAGTTCTCCGTTAAACAGATGGAGATGGCAGACAACGGACTCTGATCCAAGGTCATCTCATACATGATCTGAGAGCGAGTTCTGTTTCAGCTTTCTTCTGTGTCTCCTTGATTTGATCTGTGTTGAAGCCTCTAAATGGCTCTGATTGCAGTCTTTAGCCATGTCAGACCCAATCAAACAAACCGAGGAAGTTAAAGTTTCTCTTAAATTAAACTCTGGGACAAACCAGGACCAAATGGTGATTGCAGAGTGAAAAAAACAGGAAAACGCAGAGATACATGCAAAGGTAATTTTCTACTGGTAAGGTTCAGTGACTCTAATTTGAGTGAGTAAGGCGTAGAAACAACACAATTCTGGTGGAACGAGTGAGAGCATTGGTTACAGATGCCTTGGTGCTCTAAACTCTCTGTGACGGCTGAAACTTGAGCTCCTCTTCTCAACCTAATGCATGCTGACATTGTCTAGATAATTCATCTAAACAACCAATCTTTTCAGTTTAAGCTAACGCTCCGTTCCAGGAAGCCACGACTTTGGCTGTGGAGTTTTTAGACAATACCAACCTTATGATGTAGAACATACCTTTAGTCCCCTCTACAGTATCTACGATCTGTTATTTTCTCACTATGTGCACAAGTGTTGGGACAAAAATAGAGATGCATCAATTTAATACGAAAAATCATTTTATTAAAGGAAAGCTTTTGCTATATAATTCACATTTCTCACTGTATTTTTCAAGGTATGTTATAGTTATATAACAGGTGTAGTAGTTGTGTTTAAAGCTAGGTTTGTATCTTCTATAACTTGTAAATAAGTCAAACTAAATCCATATTCAAACCCAAAGAAGGGGTATGTATAAAACATATAAACCAAAAAGTCAAGTCTGTTTGTAAAACAGAATATGCTCTGTATATTTAGAGATTCATGTGCATTAAAAGTAGATAATATTCTGTTCCTTCAGAGATCTTAAAGGTGATGGCTGCTCTGCTGAAGAATGCTCCTCCAGGAGCTGAGAGCATGGAAGTACGACGGATCTTCCTCTCGGACATGATCAAACTCTTTAACAACAGCCGAGAGAACCGCAGGTGAAAAGAACACACATTTTACTCTTTACTTAGTTATGTGTAATGCATATGACTTGTAATGCAGCTGAATTGTAATTACTATAGGCTAACCCTCACCCATATCCTAACTGTAACCAAAATCTTTAAAAAAACATTTTAATTTTTTAAATATATATATATATATATAGTAAGAAATATTATTTCTATTCAGATATATTTTAAAAACTAATTATAATAAAAACTGGCTGTCACTACCCCTAAGAGAAAACCTTTTATATTCCAACTATTCTATTTAGTTTTTGTAAAAACTCCTTTTTGCCCCCAGACTATAGCTATGTAAACCGCTACATCCAGGGTCCAGTGTCAAACAGTGATTGGCTCTGACATTCATCATGTTCATCAGATTACATTGCGTGTCTTTTCTGCAGGAGTCTGCTGCAGTGCTCGGTATGGCAGGAATGGATGCTGTCTCTGTGCTTCATAAACCCCAAGAACAGCGAGGAGCAGAAGATCACCGAGATGGTGTATGCCATCTTCCGTATCCTCCTTTACCATGCCATTAAGTACGAGTGGGGTGGCTGGCGCGTATGGGTGGATACACTCTCCATCACACACTCCAAGGTCAGGACACACACACACACACACACACACAAAACAAACAGTAATAGTAAAACAGAAAAACAGAACAAAAGAATGAGATTTAAGCAGTTAATGTTTCTCTAATCTAACTGCACTGATATTTGATTATACATTCTGTGTATATTTTTAGTGGAGGCTTTTTCTCAGTGGAGGAAGAGGGTAAAATAAAATGAAAGTAAAAATATAGAAAAAGCAAATGTTAAGGAATGTAAGATCAGTGAGTGTGTAAACGTTTAAAAAAAATGATAGTAATAAAATCTAAACCGCTAGTAGGTACTTTCTATGAAACGCTAACCTTGATGAGATTTTGATGTGCCTTTATTTTATTTTGTATGGTAATACAACCACAAAATATTATAGTAGTAGCTTTTAAACTTGTTTTATTTGTAAACCATGCAAACAGCAAGTACTACTAGTACTAGTTTTACTACTAGCAAAACTAACAAAATAAATACTACCAAAAAACCCAAGGAGGGGACTTTGCCTCCTCCTTTTAGAAGCCCATCACACACTTAGGCCCTTCATTTTGCAGCTTTCCTGTGTCATGTGTCTTCTTCCATCCCTTGATTCCTGTGCACAAAGGCTCTCTCTCTGTCTCTGTTATTTTCTCTAGAGCTGGATGTGTGCTTGTAGTTTCTTCCCTCTTTTTTCCCTCTTTTACTCCTGCTCTTACCGGCAGAGATCCACTGGTTTCCTCTTGCAGAAACCTGACTGTTATTATGCTGTATAATCATCCAGAGGTCTCAGATTATAATCTGTATTTTCCTTCGCTGCCAGACCCTCCGTGCATACTTTTATTTACAGATTGAATTGCCTCCTTAATGTTCCTGAGAGCACTCAGTGCTTCCAGTTTCTAAAATTCTATTTTAAGATGTTCTGTTGATATTGTAATACGGATGCGATTCCAAGCTCAGTGAAGTCATTTGGTGTTAGACTGCAGGTTTGGGCACCAGATCTTGGCAATGCCCCTTTTATTATACACCTTTTATGGCTGCATTCTAGTTTCTGACCACTTGGTGGCAGCTGTGCTATGCAGTGAAAAGTGCGGGAATGGTACTAAAGCGCAGTGCTATTTATCAGCAGTGCTGCTTTAGATACAGAACTTATTATAAAAGCCAGATCTTGCAATTCCTGTGTCACAGTGACCAAATTAAATTGTAAAATAATGATTGTTTTTAAACAGGTTTCCTGTACACCTTCGTCTACTATTGGCCAATCAGACAGGTAGTCCTGTCCCATAATCGTTCTGTTGGTTAGGCTAAGATTACTGTGTTGGGCTGGGCAGGATGCTTACACAAATCAAGCAAAAAACATTTAAATTTCAATGTTAATACTTTTTCATACAAACGTGTGATGTGTAAAAGTGTCACATTATAAATCATTCATCTTATTGTTGGTAATATGTTTCCCATAAAGTCTCAGATTCTTCTGAGATATTTCAGATCTAGGTATTTAGATATTTGTAGTTTATGCATCTCAAATAAAGCATTACTAAGAAATTGAAGCGATTAATCCAAGGGCAAAAATAATGCAAGTAGTGTTTCTGTACCTAATTTATAAGCATTTTCTGCTGATGATAATAATGATAATATGCGTAGATACACTTTTAAAAAAATAAATGAAATGAGTTTTTTATTGTTCTCAATCACACTGTTAAAGTTGAAGCTGATAAAATTGTTAAATTAAATGATACAGAGTAAAATAAAAAAACTCTGTGGGAAATCCATTCTAAAACAACATTGAAATATGTTTACATTTATATCTTTGACAGATGCTTTTATCCAAAGCGACTTACAAGGCATTAATCTATATATTTTATCAGTATGTGTGTTGCCTGGGACTCGAACCCACAGCCTTTGTGTTGCTAATGCAGTGCTCTACCAGTTGAGCAACAGGAACAATGCTACTGAATTTATAGCAGCTGAATTGCTTTGTTTTCAGTCTCTTTTTTTATACACAGGTGTTTTGTTTGAGTCTGCGTGCATTTCTAAAGTAGCTCACCGCAAGTGCACACAAATTGATCATTCCCCTTTCTGCAGGTCAAGCTAGTAATTGCTTTTTTGCGCTATAATTGCACAAGATTAATGCAGGTAAGGTCCCGTTCTGTTTACAGCGGCTCTGTACTGATCTAAAAACAGCACTTTCTTAGAAAATTGGGGGGGTGGGGTGGGGGGGGTTGTGTGTAGGAACTGAAAAGGTGCAGCAGCACCGAGCTAGAGAGATACATGCATCTGCTGAGAGGAAAAAAACCTAAAGAAACTCAATTGCAATTTTATTGTCCAGCGTGATAGATTTCCTGCCAACTCTGGAGTAGGAGAGCTGTTTGTCACTGTAGCTCTCCCTTTCAGCTGCAGGGCCTGTGGGTGTGTGCGCGTGTGTGAACAGAAAGCGTGTGTGTGTGTGCTCAAAGGAGTATATGTGAATGTGTGTGTTTTTGGGTTGTAGTATACAAGGTCTCCTCTCCTCAGTCTTGGGTTCGAACACATTTAATATGCATCTCCGATGTCCTTGGCAGTCATTAGAACAAGCCCTTATAAATTCAACCAGCCTTTTGGGAAACCCCTGGTAAATAAATACACGCTCTCCATGCAGCCGTACATTTAGACATCACGTCTGTGTTGAATTATTGTAGGCATTGGCTTTCTTTGCTGCTCTATGCAAGTGTTTGTTCAGCTAAATAAATAGTTTGTTGGGACAAATATTTATAATAATGTCTCAACGCTCATGGCACAAGACAGACACTCTAAAACATCTCATGATGCTATCATGATGTTTGTATTTGTAGGGCTGTAATGGGTAAAATTGTACTGGTAAAAATACACAGTAAAAAACTAATACTAAGTGAACATTATTCTAGTATGTCTTGACCTGATCCCTGTATATAATTTTGTGTGTGTACAAGGTTCAATTAGTCATATGTTATTGAATATATTGTATATAGTATATACAGAAATAGTGCAGGATATATCGTAATTGATTTTTTCCATATTTTGTGTTTATATTTGCTTAACAGTTTCTCATTTATTATTTAAGTCATTCAACATCCACTGTAAATTGTAAAACACAGTAAAACACAACATCTACAGTATTTATACTGTAAAATAAATACTCTAAGACATGTGATGTTAAAGACTATATCTGATTGTTGCTTTACTGTGTGCATGTTACTTGGGCATGTATGTGTTTTTATGAAGGAGGTGAAGTCTCCTCTCCAGGCAGCTCAGTGTAGGCAGACAGATGTTTCTGCAGATGGGCCTGCTGACACTACAGCTTAGCCAAGGTGCCCCTGTCCCAGCCCTGCACATAAATGAGACACAGCTCCACACAGCTTCTGCTAGAAACCATCACCTTGTGAAAGACTTGGTGCCCTTCATGTTTTTCTAGTCAGCGCTCCTTACCGTAAGCTTCTTGGTGTTTGGTAGAGACATTATAATAGTCCTGAGAAAAGGGCTGCTGACCTAGAACCTTCAGTTTCACAGTAAAACACTGGAGAGATGGAGAGAAGTATGCCAGACAGTATAGTAGCTTACCACATTAATATTAAATGCATATTTATCTGCGTATTACGGTGGCTTTGAATGCGGCCCAGCCAATCAGAATCTACCTGTATATTTTTTATGGAAAATAGCCATTAGTCCATTCCAATACAGTACCTCTATCAATAGCCTGTACATGTATGATATGGTGTATGTTTAAAGACACCCTTAACAAAGAACGTTCTGATAAGTTCTTGTTAATATCATCATGGGGTCGTTTTCCCCCATCATAATGTATGCTTGTTACCCAGTAAGAAACCTGTTTAAAGCACAAATCAGATTTAGAAGTCAGATTCTGGGCCTAATGAAGCTGTTGAAAAAGAATGACCCATCCCCTAAATGAGGCAGCCCAGTTCTGTGGTGTCATGAAGCTGCTATTGTGCTTGAGAACAGCAGTACTATAGATTTAGAAGACAATGGGATTCAGTATTGGAACACTGCTTGTAAAGATAGAGATAGACCTGCAGTCGGTCAGTATTGAGTAAACTTATAGACAGGTGCACAAACGGGACATAGAACATGGATGTCATTGATTGTTCTAAGACATTGACATTGATATACCATTTACTTCCATCATGTTAACTTTGCCTGCTTAACACGCCTGAGAATGTGTCTGGATGACAGACCTCGGGTGATTTTTTTAATTTTTTTTTTTTTACTATCATCTTTGAAGAAGCTACAAGCTACTTTACAAGCTACTTTAAATGCAAAACGTTCAGACTACAGACAAAGTCATTCCAATAAACTAGCCCTTTTCTATTGAAAACTAGCTATCAAAAACTAGAATTAAATAATTTATATTGTATATAAAATTTATATTGTATAACATGTATATAAAATCTAGATCTATTTAAATATATGTAACATAAAACAAAATTGCAACAATTTACTTGTTTAAAGAATAAAACAGGTAAAAGAAACTAGTTTAAAGTGTTATCTGCAAATGAAAAACAAAGAATATGATCTTTTTACAGTGTAAAACTCAAATATGTTCATCCTTTTTAGTTTGATGCATTTCTGTTTCTCAGTTTATGTTTTGCATGCCTGTGGTCGTAATGGAAGCTTTTACAAAACACAATACATGTACAAAGTGCTGTGCTCACAAAGCACCACAATAGTGGTTTGTCTATCTCATATGTTTACCTTTATTCCACACTCATCCAGTTGACTGAGGGAGTATGGTAGGAAAAAAATGAACAGTTTCTTTTGGACAGAAGAGAAGGATTCAGTCTGCTGACCGCATTGATTTTTAAGGGAATGGAATTGCATTTAGCTAATCCAATTAGAGCATTCTCAGGGTCCCTATTTCCCCTTTGTTTTGTGGTTACTCGCTATCTATTGATCTAAATGGGGCTCCCCACCGGCCCTACTGTGAGAGTCTGTGGCCGCCTGCTCCCCGCTGATCTCAGATCAGTAATTTAAGCCAGTTTCGTTCTGCTGCTGAGCTTGCAGTCTGATTGCTGCAAGTGATGCTGGATCATCAGTCTGGCTCTGAATATATATGCTTCCCTAAAAGTCTGTTCAAGGGTTTTTCAAAGGTGAGGGGCGGTTTTATTATTATTATTATAAAATCGTGTTAACTGCTTTCCTTGTTACAATGTTGATGGTGTCTAACAGGCAACTTTAAATGCTGATTCACATGGTATGATTTGGCCACCTGTTGATACAAAGATGGCTGTCACATTATATATGCGTATTCTTCATTGTATTCTTACGTGAATTGCAAGATTTTCCATACCCCATGTCTCAAGAGCTGACTGGAATTTAATTAGATATGATTAAAAGTGATGTCTAGCCCACCCGGTGGTATACAGGCTACATGTAAAACCCGCATTTCTACAGTAATCCCCTTTTTCCAGGGTAACTTTACCTCCAAAACATGTCAAGAGCTTACATGTAGCATATGCAGGTTATAGTAACGTAACTAATGCTTTTCACATGATCTGTTATACTGTTAGTAGCGAGCGTTCAGGCAGACAGTGAGATGCTTTTAGTGTACATATGTACATATGAATGTTTTTTTGTACATTAAATGTTGTACTGTTTAGAGTGCATACAGATTTCAGAAGATAATAGCTAACAAGATAATATGGTATGTGGCCTCATATGTAGCTTTTTAAACCTTTAGTGGTTTACATGAGCTCTTCAAATGCCCTGCAGATATACTAAAAGATATACTTGGACATTTATTTTTTTCATATCTGCAAGCCAATGTTAGGAAAGCTGCTTTAAAACTGTAGCTAATTTCCAAATACCAAGCATTTACAATCAAGCTGCTTGTTTAAATAAGTAGTTGGATGCAGTGTTAACTGCTAACATAGTTGCTAACTAAATGAAAAGCTAAAAGTACCTTCTATTAGATGACTTTGAGATGATGTCATTTGTTTTTATAATGAGAACAGTATTTACAGTATCTGGCATGAAACTCAAACTGAATCTCAAAGAAAGTGACAAGATTATAAATGAGCAGATGAATGAACAGTATATACAAAAAACAGGATATAAAACAATTGTTTTTGAGTTGTGAAACAGTGATAAATAGTAGCAACTGTTTAAATGTTCTTAGAAAAATAACATATTGTAAATGTTTGTATACCTCCTCACAGGGACTGTGCAGAATTAATAATCATTATTAATGAATCATAATTAATCATTATTATTAATGATTTTGTGAAACAGTTCATTTCTTATGAACATATTCACTAAAAGAATCATGCCAGCACTATGTTTAGGAATAAGAAGTTTTAGGAAAGCGTGCTGGATTATTGCTTTAGTATGCTAGGTTCAAGGCTAAATTGTGGGTGCAATATAATGTGACAATAAAACAGCCATGTGTAGTTTTGTTACACCCATGATAGATAAAAAGCTTGTTATTAAAAAAAAAAACCTTGTGAAAACAGCTGGGCTACAGTCATGCCACTGAAAAATTTAGTTAAATAAGGTTGGTGGTGTTACTTCTTAATAGTAATTGTTACTCACAAAGCACCAACCTCCATAATTGCTCCTGGAGTGTTGTTACAAGATACAAAGTGTGGCTTTCATAGCTAAAAGTTTAATGTCAATTTATGCAACTAATAGGCATGCTGTTCCAAAGAAAAAGAGAGTCAGGGGAGAGAGAGAGAGGGCTAGCAGTGCATTTCAGAGCTGTTCGTTCAGAGAAAACAGTCATGGATTACCAATCAGACCACAAGGAAGATTAATGACTGTGCTTGTAGCAGGCTAATTTAGAACAATAACGGCTAATTAATTACTTATAATAAGGGTTTCTTGCCTAAATGCAAATGTTGGCATCGGTGTGGAAGTTGCAAGTTGTTTCTCGTTCCCCCACTGGTGTGTTTGACTTTCTGTCTGTTGTTTTGCTGTGATAAATTAAGGTGTGTTTTGTGTTTTGCTGTGTTTGCTGGATCTGCAGATGCTGTGCACTGTCTGTTGCTAATTGCAGTCTAATACACACACGTATGGCCTGCTCTGTCCTCACTTTCTAAGATGAAGACAAAGTATTGGCCCAGTCATTCATAGTCATATTAAGCAGGTGTTATAAAGCAAATTGTGATATTTTCTACTGAGAGGAATATGAGTGATGAAATCTATATGAAAAAGACACTTTAAAGGGAAGATTAGGGTACAGAATAAAACGTAAATTGTTTTTTCTTCTAAATCAAAGCAATTGTGTAAACCCTGATTTGTACGATTTTATTTCTGGGCATTTAGTGTCACAAACTAGTAAGTTCAACTGTTAAGTTAAACAGTGAAAACTTAAGTCTTTTGAATAAAATAAACAAATCAAGTTTTTGCCTAATTCATATTCTTCTAAACTCTCTTTCTACCTCTGTAGGTCACATTTGAGCAACACAAAGAAAGTCTGTCCCGTATGTTCCATGAGTACCAGAGGATGGGTTCTGAGGGATCTGAAGCAAGAATCAGAACCATCTCTGGGGCCAGCCAGGATTTGGAGCTTCATGCATCTGCCAATGGTGAGCTTCATGCAGAAGAGACAGCTCCATCTACTGTAATAGAGCTACACGTGGAGAAGAAGGTTGCAGATCAGCCTGCAGACAGTGAGGAGAGGAACCAGGTCCCTGTCACTGTATCCAACATACTGGCTCGAGAGGAGGAAGAGAAACAGGCGGAATCTGCAGCCTCATCAGAGACACAGGAAAGGGTTCAAGATGTAGGGGATGCAAAGAAAGAACCAGGAAAGGATAATGAAACAAGAAATATGGAAGATGATCTTAAAATGGAGGCTGACGTGGCAGGAGAGCATGTGAAAATAGAAGCAGTTGAAACTGACATGACGAAAGTTGAAAAGGATTATGGGAAAGATTTAGGCGGGGCTGAGGAAAAAGATGATTATGAGGCTGAGGGTGCACAGACTGCAACAGACAAGAACATAAAAGTAGAAACTGAAGCTGTGAAGATGTCAGATGAAGATGATGGCAAAATGAATGATGCTGAAAGTGAACTCAGTGCTCAGGCAGAAGATAAGGACAAAGGAACACTTGATTCTTCTTCTGAAGCTATAAAGGAGGTTGAAACCACTGTAGCTTCTTCTGAAGTTTCAGTCAACCAGGAGTCCAGTGTGACTCCGGCCTCTGTCATAAAAGAAGATCATACTGATGTTTCTTCCATCAGCAACTTCGTGAAGGTCAGTGATGACAGCATAGAAGAGTCTTCTGTCGGTGAGAAGGATAACAATGATGCTGAAAAGGCAGATGAAAGAAAAGAGAAAACACTAGAAACCAAACAAGAAGCAAAATTATTGGAAAAAGACATAAGAGATGAGGAGGACCCATCCAAGGTAGAGGAAACCAATAATGAACCAGCCTCCATGGTAGAGGTGGACTTAAACCAAAGCACGTCCATTGAGGAGACCAAACTTGACACAGGGACCACAGAGAGTCATAGTTTAGAGTCACAAACCACAGTGAGCCAGCCTGTTGAAGCTGGGCAAACTGCAGCAGTTTCTTCCGGGAGCTCTACAGCAGCCATGACTGAGAGCTCTGGAACTAAAACCAAAGAGATTAAAATCGCAAGACTGGATGTGTCGAGTGTGGCTTCGGACACAGAGAGACTAGAGCTAAAGGAGACATCAACAACAGTATGTCAACAATTTTTATTTGTGTATTTAAAACAGAGGAACTTCACTTACATTATTGCTTAATTTACTCTAATGTATTAAAGTATTATTTCTTGAATGATACAAAATGCTCTTGACTTATTATGTCACAAGACAATCTTTAAATTTAATATCTCTTGTGCAGAACTTGAGCCAAAACCAAGCAGCTGCCTCTGGTTCTTCTGGTCAGGGCAACGAGGGCACATCTTCTGCTCGCTCCACCATGTTCCGTATTCCAGAGTTCAAGTGGTCTCATATGCACCAACGTCTTCTGACAGATCTCCTCTTTTCCATTGAGACAGATGTGCAGATGTGGAGAAGGTGAGAGAAACACCAGGAAGGTCAAATCATATACAAAGCTACTCTTGAGTTGACATTCTGACTCATCTGGGTAATTCTGGAAAATTGACTCAGGGACAAAATGGAATATTTCATGTTATTACTTACTGTAGATGTTTTGGAGCCCCTTGTATCTGCATGTTAGACTACTCTAAAGAGTCTACTCATCATGACTTATAGAAGTCACCAATATAATGTCTTAGCTTGTCACCATGACGACTGGTTAGGTCATGTAATCTGTCATGACAGAAATATGATTTATTGCTTTTAGCTTTATAGTGGTGTACCTTGTCGGAACATGGTGTAGGAATCATGGTTGTTGATTCATGACAGTGTAATAGCGATATGTGTGTTATTGTAAATGCCTTTTTATTAGTTCTTTAAAGCTGCAAGCTGTAATTTTGTTTGGTCAGTTTGGCTTTATGTTTTACTTCAACATATGTAAAGAAAGGTACCCAAGTACTGTAAAGTAACCTGTAATTTTATATTTTAAACAGAGATGATGATAGGGAGGCAAGAGTCACGGATTACAGCTTTAATGTAGGACAAGCAATATTATTTTGTGTGGATATAGACAGTGTGCTGCAGATACTGTTTAGAGACATTAAGTTCACAAGTTTGACATACTTGCCTGTACATAACAACACATCTGGCCTTTATGTACTTGTTAAATTTATTAATGTTAACGTAACTCTTGTTCTTCCCTATAGACAGCTTTCTGTGATGTTGTCACCAGTCATTTCATTACAGGGTTTGTGATATGATATAAACACTTGACCTTTCTCCACAGTCATTCCACTAAGACGATTATGGACTTCGTGAACAGCAGTGAGAATGTGGTGTTTGTGCACAACACCATCCATCTCGTCTCTCAGGTGGTGGACAACCTCGTCATGGCCTGTGGAGGAATCCTTCCGCTGCTTTCTGCAGCCACCTCTGCTTCGGTCAGTGTGTGTGTGTGTGTGTGTGTTTGTGTCTTCATTTTCACCTTCATTGAATAACAGTTAATACTCAGCTGAAGAGGGTCAGTTCACTCTCATTTAATAAATTGTTTAGACACTAAAATAAGCAATCAAGCATAGTTTCAAAGCATAGTTTTTAATTCTGTTGTCATTTATTCACCATATGGCTTTCGTTGGCTATCAAGGAATAGTTTTAGGGTTTCAGCTTTTAGAGGTAATACACACAGTATAAAACAATTTCAGACAAATTACCATTAAAGTATTACATTGTACATAGAGTTAATGTAGAACGGCAGAACATTCCGGAAGAAAAGGCTCAGTCCCCTTTTAATTAAAGGTGTGACCTATGTTCTTTTTGGAGCTTGACAAGCTTGCCTGGTCTTCCTCTGCTGTCATGTATGGTATGGAGGAGAGCATTCTGCTAAACTTCTCATCTAGTTTTAGTTCTCGTCCACAGAAACAAGAAAGTCATAAAGTTGCCCCTACAACCTCTCAGTGTGTGACATAGTGTAGATACTAGATAGAACAGATCTCATTTGGTACAGAAGGTGTGTGCTGACCTGCTTTCAGTTCTGCTCATGAACACACAGAGATCATTTTCTCCACAGCGCTAATGGTTAATGCAGCTAATGCAGTTCTTCATAACAATCATTTAAATGTCTTACTTTGAGTAACCTGATTACCACAGCCATGATAAAGCAAAGTATTCAATAAATAGAGTGATGCAGTGCTTTATGATGACAGTGGAAATGATGATTAAGGTTGCAGCTACTGTACGGTAATGATCACTGCAGCATTGTCTTGCAGCATGAGCTGGAGAACATTGAGCCGTCTCAGGGTTTGGCTGTGGAGGCATCGCTGATGTACTTGCAGAGGCTGATCAATCTAGTGGATGTGCTGATCTTTGCCAGTTCGCTCAACTTCACAGAGATTGAGGCAGAGAAGAACATGTCCTCTGGAGGGATCTTAAGACAGTGTCTACGCTTGGGTATATTTTTGTCTTTCCTTATTAGTTGTTATGTTATCTTGATTGATCATTTCTTTCAATTTGCTCCTCCTTTTACGTCCATTGTTTGAAATTAATGCAATTAATTAAATGGAATTAAATTCATTTTACTGCTTCTTCTGAACCCGTTGCTCCCTTCCTTTCCATTTTTTATTCCTTCCTTTCCAATGTTCTATCCCTGGGAAAGGATCCTTTTCTGTACTTTCTTCTTCACCTTTTTTGGTCTCTGATTTCTCTCTATTGGCTCATTTTGTAGAGGTAATAACTGCCCTTTCTCAATCTCTCTCTCTCTGCTATGAGTTCTTTGATAGTGTTATTATAAGCCCTCTGTACTGTAGTGCTCTAAAATGACGACCATCATCAGCCCATTGACTCTAATGGCTGTTTTGTAGCCTGAGGCACCTCCTCTTTTATGTGTCTATGTATCACAAACGAAACTGCTGCGTTATAGGCCACATAACTGAAATCCACACGTTCAGATCGGTTACATTATTCATTTCCCACTCGCATACACACATGCACACTCCACATGACCCTCCCTAAAGCTATCTAGACACTATCAAACTCTCTCTCTCTCTCTCTCTCTCTCTCTCGTCGCTCTCTCTGTTTTGCACACGACTACCCTTTCACTTTGCTACGTTCACTTTCGCCTGCGTAACACACGGCGCCGCTGAACAAAATGGCCACCATGTTAAATGGACTCGACAGTGTGCAGCAAGGACAGGGTGGAGCTTCCTGATTGGTGGAGTGGGACAGAAACTGAAGGCTGTTTTTAGGAGGGCTGAAAGTATAAAATGAATATTTGATGAGGTCTGCCAGCATGTAATCTGATTTGGGATCTGTAACAAGGTTTCGCTCACATCTCTACGCTCTCTTTCTCTCTCTCTCTCTCTCTCTCTCTCTAAAATGACTAGAGCGATCTAATGGAAAAAGCTGGTCGGCGGAATAATACCTGCAGTATAATCTTAGCGTTTCAGAGTTTACATTTGTCAGTTGTCAAGAAATGAGAGGATGGTTAAATAGTAAGGCACACAAAAATGCAGCCAAACACACACACATTGTTGTGCTGAAATCATGTGCAGAACATTAGATTAAAAAACGTAAGTGTGTTTTGGAAATGTTTTTCTTCATTCCCTTACACACACACACACACACACACACACACACATCATTCTTTTCTTACATAAAACATGCATTACATCAAAAAATGCATTTAGGGGATTTTTATATGCCCTGGTGGGAACCCACCCAAAATAATATAATTTAGCCAAGTTTGTTACCTTGTGTGGAATGAGGGAGGAGGGGGGTCTTAGTTTAATGTCTTCTCTCTTCTGTTATGTCTCAAAAAAGAATTTTCTTGCAGCATGTGCGATTGTGAATTCCATTATTTTATCTTTAGAACATTATTTTTTGTTTTTGTGCAAGTGTGCACTTTATTTTTTATTATTACTGTTGCTAATAGTAACAGTAGTATTATAGATTTAAAAGCAGCAAAACACTTTAGCGTGTAACTTGTCCCACATCATTTATTTTACAAACACAGTGTCTCAGATCGTAAACACTTCTTGAGAAGAGGTTTGGTATGTTGCAGATGTTTTTGCTAAGAAATCTGATGGACTTTTTTTGTCACCCTTGGTGGACTATATAAATTGTCCAAAAAAGACCAAATTTGAAGAAGGGACTGGTCATATTTTAAACTCAGGATATAATAGGGACTTGGGGGTGGGCTCTTTTGATTTAAAATAGTAAACAACCTAATGTAAACCACCCTAGAACATCCTAGGGACTGCATAGCAACTCCCTTGCAACAACAACCTACAGTGGTATTTAAAGGTGATTTTGGCATGGACAACTTATAACATTTTCTTTTGCTTTTGTCTGTGTTATTTTCTTCAGGTTACCTTTCATCTCTCTTTTTACCTCTCAGTTACTCTCTGTCTCTCTCTCACACACACTCTCTGTCTCCCCTCAGTGTGCGCAATAGCTGTGAGAAACTGTCTGGAATGTCAGCACCACACTCTGGGTAAGTCTGGTACAGAGAGCAGCCGTGGACAGCAAAGCCTTCTGGGAGCCGCCAAGTCTATACCAGCACAGGCAAGTTCAACGTCATACCAAGGGTATCTCTCTCTCTCTCTCTCTCTTTCTTCCTCTCTCTGTCTCTCTTGCCTGTTGCTTGATTTTAGCTGGTAATTTTAGATGGGTCAATGGCTTTAGGTTTGATTCTCACCATTCCAGTAAAAACACTTTGTCTCACTGAATGTGCTATGTTACCCACACTCACAGCTCATCAATTATTTAGAATTTTTTCAAAACTGTTACTTTAATGTTTCTGTGCCTCAGTGCCATCTAACATGGAACAGCGAACAAAGGCTAGTTCGTGCAAATTCAGCTTATATCCACGGCTGCGTTGACAGCAGTGAGCAGAGGGAAAATTTAGTTTCTCTGTGGATCTGACTTAATGAACGCATTTGAACTGTGTTTGTGTGTGTGTGTTATAGAGTCCTGTGGACATCGTGACGGGAGGGATGTCTCCTGTCAGAGATTTAGACCGGCTGCTGCAGGACATGGACATCAATCGTCTCCGTGCTGTTGTGTTCAGAGACATAGTGAGTCTCTTCACTCTCAGTGGCTCAGACCTGTCATTCATTTTGCTAAAGTCTCATTTATTTCATCTTCAGTGTGTGTATATGTGTGAGTATATGTGTGATATGATCGCAATATTACAAATCTGTACTGTTCTATTGCAAAAAACCCATAAGCCCAAGCCATATGTTTATTCACAACACAGCTATGATTTCTTTAACAAGCTGTTATCTACAGTACATCGCTGCACAGCATCCATACTGTATCTGATCATTAGTTGTATTGCATATCAGTAACAATCTGTTTACTTTTTTCCTTTTTTATTATATCTTAGAATAATTCATTTAATTTTTTTACATTAGTTACATTCATTAACATTAGTTAATGCAGTGACCAACATATTTTTACAGCATTTATTAATATTTGATAATGTTGATTTATATCAATACAGATGTTCATTGTAATATGTACTATGTAAATAATATCTCCTTTTTACACAATCAGTGCTTGTTGTTGTGTTGCAGGAGGACAGTAAACAAGCTCAGTTCCTGGCCCTGGCAGTGGTGTACTTCATCTCCGTACTCATGGTGTCTAAATATCGAGACATCTTGGAGCCACACAATGACAAAAAACAAGTCCAGCGCACACAATCTACCAGAAGCACAGGTAACAACCTGAACTCTCACACATGACTGTTGCAGGATATACATGTATAAAGAAATTACACAGCTTTCTAGAATGCTTGATTTGATTGGTCAGCCGCAACATCCTGAGGTCTATTATTCCCCAATAACAACCAAAACTGATAACTCACCGCTCATCTGCGAGTCATCTTGACCGGTTCTACTTATGTTTAATGTATCACTGCAACTGCACACATTTGTTTTCTCATGCCTGGTATGAATTTCAGATAAGCAAATAAAATATTTCAAATCAATATTTTGTGTCCGGTTATTTACTTATTTATATGTGATAAGTAGCCGTGTAATAATTAGGATAATGTACATCAAGCTGGTTGTTATCACAAATAAGCCTCTTTAGGATGATGTCAGGGTTTATTTTGTGATACCACTGGCTGGATAAATTTTATCCTCTCACACATACACTCAGGCAACCATCCTACAGTTTTAGATCAAGTTTCAGATCAAGTTTAAGGCATTTTTAAACAATCTTTTGTTGTGTTTTTGTGATGTGCAGAGAGCGTTCAGTCTGATCTCGAGAATGGTTTGTCTCCTCGCCGACGAGATTCTAGCATTGATGATGTCAAGACATCCAACATTCCCAGTAATGTTGAGACACGGACTGGGCCGGACGCTGTGTCCGAGGCCCTGTCCGCTTTGTCTTCTGAGGTCAGGAGAGGTCAAGAGATCACAGAAAAAGACAACAAAGGAAAAAACGTGAATGTCAAGGACATTTTGAGAAGCCTCGTCAGCGCACCATCTGAAGACATTATGGTGGACCCCAGCCTCTTACCACCAGCATTTCTGGGTGCGGTGGGGGACGCCTCACGTGACCAATCCGTCCAGTTCCACTCCTTCGACAGGTAAGCAGCCAATCAGAATTGGTGTTCACAGGCCAATCAGTGGTCTATATGCACTTTGCTAGAGTGTACAGTATACCTCTTTATACTTTGTACTACTGTATGTTTTACAGCTGTTGTTGCCTCTTTATGCATTTTTTGGCCCTCATGCAAAAGCCATGTTTTTTATTAGAGTGTGTTATGGCAACGGTCTGTGTGCGTTTTATGATGGACTTCCCCGCAGAGTGCCCGTCTTGTGTTGTGAAAGTGTGCTTCACACAAACAAACATCCTTACAAAGCAGAGCCTATCAAAACAAGCCTTAGAAGATGCACATACACTTAACTGGCCTTTTAACCAGTGTGTTAAGCCTGTGTTTTGTCTGTGTGTGTTACAAATGTGTATAGCTGCAAATTTATATACTCTACTAAACAGTGGGTATAATGTAACTTTTTATCGCATAAAATCATAAGACCACACAAGAAATAGATACCTTTGAATTATGCATAATAAGTGGAAAATTGATCATAACAGATGACATAGCAAGCAGTGATGCTTTAAAGGATAAGAATTTAGAGACGCAATCTCCAATAAACTTTCAGCACATTAAAACCTTCTCAGAGAAGCTTTCTCTTCTAATTTATATAATTCAACACATCCTGGCTACAGCCTTTTTAAACATCATCACTAAAAAATTTAATCCATAATTAAACTTTTTGTTTTACAAAAAAGTTTTTTGTAGTGGAAAAATGGTTCTTTAGACAATACAAAGGTAAATGGTTCTTTGGGGAATCAAAAATGGTTCTTCTATGGCATTGCTGTTAAAAACTTTTTAAGAACTTTTAGCTTTAAGAGAGTAAGAATGAAAGATGGAGTTGATGCTTTTAATCATGGCACCAATTAAAAAAAGGCCTCATTTACTTCTGTCTCTTTTCGTGATGGTTTTCAGAGCCACTTATTTACATTACTGTCTGGTTTTAAAAGACTGTAGCTTAACTGCTGCTCAGTAGGAAGGGTGGGGCGCTTTGAGAAACAAGATCCATAGCTATGTGTTGGCGGACATCTTCAGTGTCTGGTTTTTATTTGCTGCATTGTCTATGCATCAATCTGGCATAAGCAGAGAGGGATTATTACAAAAAGAAAAGAAGAGACAGGGAGAAAAATAAAAAGAAGTGGGGAACATTGTACTTTTGTAAAACTGAAGGCAGTATGTCATGCCATCTTCTTTGTGTTTACCTCCTGCTCCTCTCCCCTCTGGGCATCTGCGAGACATCCCTCTGATCTGGCCTGCTGTTTTATCTGAGGAATGCTCTGTCAGGTATCAGACTGCTCCTGGTATCAGGGCAGGGATTACACTGGCTCCTGAAGATGAGCTTAGCAGCAGAATGCTGCAGCTCTTCTCTGCAGCCACCTCTCAGAAACATCACCAGAGCATCTGCACTGCTGCTCTTTGAAAGCTGAGGACTTGGTCTTCCATCAGGTCTTCAGTCAGCATGAATTCTCTTAAACAGGCTTTGAATGCATTGTATTGTTTGTGACACTAGTTTTAGAGGTTTAAGGGATGGGGAAAATCAGTATTTTAAAGTAAATGTATCAATATTTAAGTCAAGATTTTTAGTTCTATTTTGCACATGACTGCTTTTGGGAATTAGGATATTGACCATAATTAGGATCGGTTCAGTGCACACTTAATGATTCTGTTTAATCAAAATCAAAATTCAGATAAAGCTTAGAATCGAATTTGTAAAATGTGAATGCAGATGCAAGGTATGACCCAGATATCGATGTAATGATGTTGGCAGACACTTATCCAAAGTGACTTAAGATACAATCAAGAAAATGTATCAGTACTTGTTCCCCTGGGAATCGAACTCATAACCCTTGCGCTAATAACGCCATGCTCTACCAATTGAGCTATGAACATTATGTTCCCACCCCTAGTATGAGTGGGATTGGTCTGAGTTTGGCGTTTGGTCTTAGATCAGTGTGAATTTTTTCCAGAACTATGCTACTTCATTTCCAAAGATCCTGCGGAAAATACAAATAAAGTATAAATATTCCATGTCTTTTAAATAATATGAAGTTGATAAACTTACATAAATATTGTATACACAAGTTTTTAACAGTTAAGTAGATGAGTCCAGCATTTTTTCAAAAGTATTGCATGTCATCTACCCATTTCTCAGAGCACTAGGGAAAAGTTTTATCTTGTCTCAGGATCCCCCTGCAGAGAGGTGCCGAGTTATCTGGATGACTTCTGCTCTGGGTCTGGTGTTCTCCAAGTCCACTTACTCTACACACTTGCATTCCACTCCTGTCCTCGCAATCTCTCTCTTCAGTAAAGTTTGCCAAATTACATATTTTGAGGTGTTAAATATTGTGCTTTTTGCTGAATTTTTTTACCTCGTGTATGAATGAGTTGGAATATTTAAAATGACAAGCAGATATTTCATACCTGCAGCCATGACTGTTTCATGAGGTGAGGTCTAGATCATCGTCTTTTAGCACTTCCTGATAATACAGGATGTTCTAGCATGTACAGTATGTGTGCTTAGCACTGTGTATGTCGGATAACATGGGTGGTATGATTGAATCCCACGGGATTTACGAGCGTTATATATGGAAAAATAACTGGGTCTCCCAGATAAAACAGGCTTGGGGTCAAGGGTAAAACAGACGTTAAATTTATTTATTATCAACAACATCCTGATTTTGCTCTATTTCTTTCGTGCGCTACTCTTGTTTTGACATAGTCTGCAAATATTTGCTGATAGGATCCAGAGACTGGTGAACAGTGTCATAATGTGTTGGACGAAAATTGATTTACACTTGAACAAATAAATATGGCTGGAGAAAGAGGTTTGGAGCTCAAAGAGAAGCTCTGAGAAGACCAGAGAAAAGAAAATACTTTGTGTCTTGAGCATGTGGTTCTCTTTGTTTTTTATATTGGATGTTCTCACACTTATTAATGCAGTAACATCAATCTTACATTTGTGGTACAGAAAGACTAAAGAAAACATAAAAAATACTTGGCTGTTGCATTTTATCCCACAACATGTGGTGCATTTTTTTAAACAGTGTCAAGTTAAAAATAAAAATTAAAAATGAATAGGAATAGGCTGATTTTGTTCGATTTTTTTTTGGTAAGACAAAATATGGATCCATCTACTGTAAGATCCATTTCACACATCCATTTCCTCGCACCTGATCTCCGGTTCGAGCAGCTTACGGGAAACATGCTGTTTACATGTTGTCTCTGCGAGTGTTGGTTAAAACTGATAAATAATTCAACGTCTGGATTTCAAAGTCCATGGACGCTGGTCGGCACTGGCCTCTGGTCCGGCGGTGTACACCTGGCAGCTCTGATTAATTGACAGCGGTACTGGGTTGGGGCTAAGTGTGGCTAATGGTGTGCTGAATAATTTAATACCTGCACCTTTGAGCAGATGGAAGCTCACCCCCTTCCGTCAGCAGCTGTCCTCCCCACCCTCTCACAACCGGTCAGTGCTAAACATGCACTTGAGAATGAAAAGATTTGTGCTTTAAACTGCTGTACAGAAACACACTGATGGTGTGTGGTGACACTTTGGTGTTTTGAGTGCAAAGTTTTAGTGTGGCAGCAAAATTATTAACGTTCTTCACAAAGTTTTTTGAACACAACATTTGCAAATTAGGGAGACGTTGAGCTCGGCCTCAAATGGTATACATATGAATTGTCCATATTTCAGTTTGTTTGCAAAGTCTGTTTTTGTTCTCAACATTTGAAATCACTTTTCCGGTCTAGGAAGAACAAATCTAATTGGTTGACATTATGGAACTTCTGTGAGTGAGGGCTCATAAGTTGTTTTAATATCCTCTCAGAGTCTTTACTTATTTTTTATATAAAGACTCTGTACATAGTTTTATGTACATACTTTATATGTCAGCCGTCATTCATATGGCTCTTCCTGTCTAAGTAGACTTTCTTTAGCCAGACCTGTTCCCTCTGTTGAAGGACTTTGGGAGACCATTGATCAGCTGTTTAGAAATGCAACGATAGTCTTTTAAGCATAAGAATAGACAGGACACAGAAATATTCTGAATAATAATGCATTTTGAATTACCCATAATATTTGTAACAATACTATAGTGTTGAATCAAATGCAAGTTGATTTATAATCAACTGTTGCTTTGTCTTGGATTTTTTATGTTAGGATGCATCATAATTTAGAATATTTTGGAACTCTCCAGTGTATGATGCCTTTAAATGCTTTTGGAACAGTTTTGGAATAGCGATATTCCTGTGTTTATTATGTTAAGTCCTGTGCTAGTCCCATGACAACCCTCTGCAGGTTTTGAAACAGTCTGTTCTCGAGCACCGTTATCTGACATTAGTCTGATTCCTGTGTCTGCAATGTCTCTCTGAATGAGTTAGGGAGAAGAGCTGGTGATTGTGTAGCATTACCCCCTCTGTCAGCACTGATAAACTCAACACTGGCCACTGCGAAGGGCCAGAGCTCTGTCACAGCTTTCAGCTGATATCAACTTTATCATTTTTTTCCTTCCAGAGAACAGTGATGTCATGATGAAAGCGCTGAAATGTGTTCTGTAGTTCTGTATGGTTAGGGTTGTGTTGCCATGGTTATTGCCTTTTAAATATTTGTTTGTCTGGTTTACATCAAACTGTTTTATGCACTCTTTATTTGCAAAGACTTATTTAGATGTATGGTATGGTTTATTTCTTTTGGAGGTACAGTATTGTACCACTCAAACGTTTGGACATATCTATTTATTCATTGTAATTACTATTTGATATTTTAAAATTATAGTAAAGTAATTTAAACTAACAGCAATAAAACTAACGAATGCATAAACATATTAATATTAATTTTAAAAATCTATAATTTGACCACCATTTTTCTTAATTTTTTGAGGTGGCCACCTGGATGCTTTTAAAATAATATTGAAGGTTTTTCTTATTCAAGGCTTGTCTTCTTCGAAATATATTGGGCCCTTCTTGGCTGCTTTTAATTCACTTTCTGGTGGACAAAAGAAAACATAATTCACTTAAATAAAAAAAGTTTAACAAAAAGTGAATCTATTCTGTGCATTGGAACTGCTAAATCATGTTCTGTTACCCGCAGAGGAACCAGTGGCATTTCAGATTCAATCACGTGCCTTTGGCAAATTAAAATACGAATATGAATGCGACTTAAAGTACTTTTGCAGAGGGGAAAATATTTTAGATTCAGTATATAATTGGTTAATTGTTTAACTGAATATACCACCTGAGCCATATAGATTCCTTTTATTATGCTTTTTATGGCTTTTATGGTCACTGTGAAATGTCTCAAATATCTCTGCGTTAGTGTTCTTCAAAATTTTTCCTTTTCCATTCTATTAGAGACTGTGAAAAACAAACAGAATACAGAGCTGGAATTTTCAGTTTTGTGAAGAAATAACATGGGCCCAAAATTTAAATTTATCTACCAATCAAATTTTAAATTTGATTATGGACTGTCACATTTTTAGGCATTTTTTCACTGCCTTTCTCTTAGAATCAGCTCCCTTCATCTTCATTTTGGCTTACACTGCAAAAACAATGGGCAGAACTGATATTACACATTCCCTGCTTTTAATGTGTAAATAAATAATGCAACAGGGTACAGCTGATGACTTGTGACTGGTGAAACACAATTGTCAGCCAGTCGTCCCGAATCTTAGGCTCACAGTTTTCTGAAATGGTAAAACATTTATGTGTTGACACAACCAAATAACATATTTTGTTCTATTGACTCATATTCATCTTTTAATCATTTTAGTGAAGGGTATTTGACTAGGGACTTTTATACTGTACATCTGACAGTCTTACTGTTCATATAGCCCTTTAGTCTTCACTTAACCACAAAACGGCTAGTTTATCATATCATCTTGAGATGTGACACTATACAGTGCCACACAGTAGCTTCGAGTGAGCTAAGACCACAACACACTGCCAACTTTAATCAGTCACAAAGTTTAGAGCTCTGAGTGACAGGAGCTGGGAGGCCATTGATTGGTCGGAAGATAGATGCTGCCATTATGGAATATTCTATGTCAGGGAAACAGGGCTCTAATTACACTAACATGGTAAATGGGTTTCTTGTGCTGCACGAGCCAAGCGGCTTTTTATGCTAAATCACATTACGCACAGCATACTTAGTCAACATCATCAGTCTGATCGTTACGTGGCTGAAGATAGAACAAGAGCTAATGGTTTTTTGACGGAGTACTTGATTCTTTAACTCTGTGTATTAAATTGGAGTAATGGAGTATGGAGTAAGCCTGTGTACTGCTTTGTGCAAGACAAATTAAAATTAAGTTAATTATAGCTTAAAAAAACTGCTCTTGATTTAAAATGTAATGGAATAGTTTTAAAATTTAATGGAAAGATCATTTCATTTGAAGCGGCATAAATACTGTACATTTATACTATGCATATTTACTATACAGTAAGATAGTTAAATTATGTATTGAATATTCAATTATTTGTGATTATTTTTTGATAATACACAAATAATTTTTATTTGACTATTAAGTTTCATAGACTGCCAGTAGTTTTGAGATGTTTTCTTGTCTCGAGACACACAAGACAGCACAGGACCGAGATGTTGTATAGTGTGTCCGATTTTAACTAAAGTGGAAAAAACAGCATTAAAGTAAATCAGGCCAAACTGTCTAAAAAATTAACTGAAAACTGTAATTTACTGTTTTTCTTTCGTAAAATGTTCATGGGACTAAAGCATGTATGTGTTTAAAAAAGTGTGTGAGGAAACCTCACTGTTTATTGTTGTGTTGTATTGTTGTATTGCATGATAACGATGAACTGTTATTCTCTTGCAGGAGTGTTGTCGTGGCACCCAAAAAAGTGGGCGGGGCCCCCTCACCAGGAGCAATCACTGTCTCTGCCTCTGCATCCATCCCAACAGCCACTGCTGCATCCTCAGGTGAAACTCCAGTCAACAGTGTGTCAGTGGTGTCCGCAGAGGATGCTGTTCAGAGCACAGAGTCTGCCACAGGTATTATACTTAATTATAAATATATCATCAGTGCAAATATAATAAATGAACAGACAATGTTTTATACAATGAAAATAGTTAAAGTCGTAGTTACAATTATTTTTTGAAATAATAAATAAAGAGCCCTTCCATAGGTCTCATTCAGCCTGAGGGATGTGTCGTGTTTGGCGCCCTGGCACAAACTTGCAGTTTAAATTAGATTTTGCTCAGCAAAGCAAATAAAGATGCAATGCAAAAATCAATTGCGGTTAGAAGTAATTATTAGTTAAGTTCAGTAAAATAAATATAGTTATTTATTTATAGTCATAATGCTTTGCCAGGAATCTAAGATTAGTCAAACACACCAAAACCCTCATCTTATGTGATTACTGCATATGAGTTGAAGTTATAATCAGTTGATAACACAAATACTCATTTACTGATGTAACCGGTTAAGGAGCTTCCATGACCCCTTCCTTAAAGGTTTCCTCCTGTTCTTTGTGTTTAACGTGTACAGGCTTGTGTAAATTTGCTCCAGTTGTTCGATGTTTTTATGATTCAGCAGTGGTTTAGGATGTGTCCGTGTGTGAGAGAGCGTGTGTCCATGTGTTCTCCCTGTGTGTACAGGGATTGTTTTTAGCTCCCTTGTACTTTTCTTGTCTTTGAACTAGTGTACTCTTGGGTCTCATTCTTGTAGTTTTAAGCTTGTCTGGGTCTGTATGGTTGTCGAGTGTGTTGTGTGTGTTGTGTGTGTGTGTGTCTGCAAAGAGAGGAGCAGGCCCCAGATGAATAGAGATAAGTTAATTTTCTCCGGGTTGTTTGAAGTGGCTACTTCATCTGCGTTCGGGAGTCTCTCCACAGACGCACATGTTGGTGCTTAAAGATCTGCTGTCCCCACAGCCCGGAACATTCCACACCACAGCTTGTCATCCTGCCAGAGTTATCCTTGCTTTGAGACCCCATATGAGTGTGTGTGTCTCTGTGTGTGTGGAGACATTAGTGTATGTAGATTTACTGTGGTGTGATTATATCCTATGAGAGATGAAGGGATTGTGCCAAGACCTTTACTAGCCCAAAATGTGACACTCACAGGGGCAAGATGAGATTTATTCACGTATAATTATACACACACTAATCACAGCCAAGCAGAGGGCTAATGAATTTATGGGCTATTTTATCAAGGGGGGTGTAAGAGCTGCTCAATGCTTATTTTACATGAATGCTAACCAGAGCAGAAATATCATTCAGTCAGAACTATCATTCAAGTCAGTTCAATGGATTCTGTTTTTCTGTTGGTCATTCAAGCTGTATTGTGTGTTATGTCAATATTTTATGTGCTCTGTTTTTATATTATTATTAAATATAAAAATTTTAAATTTATATATTAAATATTAAATTTATAGTAGTGATGGATATTACCAAAATTCTTTATTTTTTTATGATTACACAGGCAGTAGTGCTGTCTCTGAGATTTCAGAGAGAAACACAAACAACTACATAAAAAATTATCACTCCACACAAAATCTAGATCTAGAGCTTTAGAATCAGGGAATTTTCACCGGGAACATGTCCTTGTTTTAACTGTATTCCTGTATTGTTACACGTTTGTGTGCATCTCGAGTAATGAGATGTGTGCTGATTGTGTTCTCTGCAGGAGGAACCTCCACCAGCTCCAGCCTGCCATCTGTCCCTGCCATATCCCCAATGACCCAGAGCTCCACCCCCAACATGAGGTCACACATCTCCCTCTTCAACTGGCTTCAACTGACATCTCATACTGTTTCAAAAACCATTGATTTATTCATGGATCTATTTCATAGAAATTTATTTTTGAAAATTTGGTAACACTAGTTTATGGTCCAGTTCTCACCAGATATTGATCCAGATATTGGATGTTTATTAGTACTTATAAAGCACATATTAATGCCTTAATCCCACCCAGTCCCTTAATCCCTTAATTGATCCCTTAATCCCACCCAATACTAGATTTAACAACTACCTTACAAGCAGTAATTAGGAGCTTGAAGCATGTTTTGTAGTTAATAGTTAATACTTAGAAAAGTGTGACCGAAATTTTAGGTAAATGTTAATTAACGTTATGTAACACAGTCAATAATAAAATAATAGTAAACAATACTGTACTCTGTTGTAATTAATGCTTTGAATACTGTGAATTCAATGAACTGGGTGACACACATTTTATCTTTTAACATGTGTGTGTGTGTTTTGCAGTATCTCTGAGAGGTTGGAGCATGCTCTGGAGAAGACCGCTCCATTGTTGAGGGAAATCTTTGTGGATTTTGCACCGTTCCTCTCTCGTACTCTGCTGGGCAGTCACGGACAGGAGCTCCTCATCGAGGGCACCAGTAAGCTGCTCTTCTGTACCTACGATCACTCATGACATCAGTGTAATATTCTACAGACATGCATCTCTTAAAGGCATCTCTTAAAAAACAATACCCATGCCAACTAGCCAATGGCATGGTTTGTCAACGAGAACCATTTATTTCTACGGGGGTAAAGAACTAAGAGATGTTCTGTTATTTACAGCATGAAACAAAAGCAGCCAAACCCCCTTTTCTCACCTCTAATCAGATTTAGGCAATAAATGTGCCTGAAAGTATCTTTTAACTCGCTGATTATAATAGCAGTGTTTGTGTATAAAGCACAGGGTCAAGGGTCAATGCACTAATAAGACTGTTTGGGCTTTCCGCTGTCCACCCAGAGAAATGAAACGCTGATTAATAGCTGCAGGGTGACCATAAATGCTTCCTTCCTTATTTCCATCCATCCTCTACCTCCAGCTTCCTGTTTTGTGCTTACAACTTCCATTCATTCATTAAATTCTCCCTCTCCCTCTTTTTGCACATGTTGTTCTCTATGAGCCTCTTAAAAGCTATAGTTCAGATCAATAGGACATATGCTCACCATATTTAGTCTCATGTAAAACAAGGCTCTAACATGTATTAGTTTACAGTAGCATCATGTAGGTTCATTAAGGTCATCAATACTCTTTGGCCCCTGCAAGATGCAGAATTAGGCCACTTACAAATACGGACGTGTCAGCAAAGCAGAAACTTGACAGATAAATTCATTTCACAATGAATAAATTCATTTATTCTGTTCTAATTATTATTTTTTAACAGTGTTAAAGACCATCGAAAATAAAAGCATCAGCACACGCTTTAAGTATAAAGTTGACCACAATTCTGTTGTTAAGACTCTTGTTTCAGAATGTAATTGAGAAAGACCTTCTTACTGCACAAATGACACAAACCCAATCCAGATGGAACTTCATTATCGGAATAGAAATAACCAGAATTCCATTATTTAATATTAACACTAAATTTAAAACGGAGAAAAAAGAACAATAAAACAGCTTATTTTGTTTTTAGTATTATTAATTTACTTATTATATGGTTTGGTTTATTTAAAAAAACTTAAACGGAATACACAACATTTCAAAAGAAATAAAACTGAAAATCTATATTTAGAGACAAATTACTGTAAATTAAAAAAATATATACTTAATTTTGTTAACTACCATCATTAGTAATGGTTAATAGTCATCGCTTATATTAACCTCTACAACTGAAATGGCATCTTATATAAAGATGTCTGGCTGTCCATGATTTTGTTTACTTCACAGGCACTTACCAAATTTTTATAGATTTTAGTTGAAGAAAATAGTTGTCATGTGAAAAGCGAGACAGCACAGAGTCATATGAGTGGTAGGAGTAAAATACTGTAAAATCAGCACCGCTACATGTGAATCTGGTTGCTAATGGCCACGGTTAAATATACAGTATATTAATTATTTAAACATTCTCGCACTATTTCTCTCTCACAGGTCTGGTGTGTATGAAGTCCAGCAGTTCTGTGGTTGAACTGGTAATGCTTTTGTGCTCTCAGGTAAGTCATCCATCCATCCCTCCATCTTTCCTCTAGTTATTCTCCACCTCTTTTGCTTGATCTTTTCATAATGTTGTAAACCCAGAATTGCAAGCGTTATCTTCACACTGCCAGCCTGATTCCTGTCTTACCAAGCTCCCAGTATAGACAAAAATCCAGAAAAAATGGCAAGGAGCCTTTCTTAATGCTGTTGATATGAGTTCAAAGGTCAGGGGTCCTGACCCAGTGTAACGGTCTCAGTCATACAGCCAGTCAAAGAGGATAATGCAACATTGATAGCATTTTGCGATCGATCGGTCTTCCCATCAGGTTTCTGTGCTGATGTTCCAGAAGCTGGTAAAGGATTTATAGAAGACCTCTTCCTGTGTGTGTGTGTGTGTGCGTGTGTGTGTGTGTGTGTGTACTTATAGTTTAGAGAAAAAATTGTCAGGAGTGAGGTCTGTCTGACAAAGCCTTCCTAATTGAAAAGCCTAACTGAAAAATTGATTAAAATATACTTTATTTAATTATAAGATATGCAAACTCTTCTCTTAGAGGTAAAGAGTTAGTGTTTGCTCTGTTTTACATAAAAATCAGAGTTGTTTATAGTATGTCCCCATTTAGATAAATAAGTTACTTCCCTTGGGGACATTCTGGGGTGACATTCGATTTATTTATTTTAATTGATTCATAAATTAATTATTATTGTTTAATAAATAATATTAAATTAATAAATGATTATTATTGTTTAAAATGATCACTTCTTTTAAGGTTTAGACATTATAACTACTCTTATTTTACAACAATTAAGGGTTATAATGATGTCCCTATTTAGTAAGCATGTGTAGTGGGAGTGTGAGCATGCATTGAATATGCACACTTACTGTATGTGTGATAGGGGTAATGGTGGTGGGCACAGGGTGCCCTTAGAGGAGGAGAATCACTGAAGTGTGTGATATTCTGTCACTGCACGCAGACTCGCATATAAGCACACACACATTCATTTGGTGCTAGTACAGAGCATTCAATGACAAGTATATTTACATAAAATATTTATAAAGTACATATATTATTGGTCTATTATTATAGTCATGGGTACAAATGTAATTGAGGTTATAAACAAACAAATGCCCATGTTTTTCATTAACAAAAAGCCTTAATATATTTGCACTGCTGTGAAAATATAATTATTTTTTGTGTTGTGTAATTATTATTTTCAGCATTCAGAATAATCAGCATTATTAGAATAAGTCAGAATAAGAAAGAAGAATAAGAATCAGCATTCAATAAGCGTTGTAGCACAGGCTTTATGCATCGTTTAAAAATGGATGAGTTGGTGACTTAGATTCTGAGATGTTTTCATGTAAGTTTGACCATGCTGTGTCCCCTCTCTGTCTTTATTGCTTTTATTTTCAAAAATAAAACACTTATAACCCCTGCGGTTCTCTGAAGGTAATCCAGAGAGATCAGACATCAGACGGGGAGTGTCAGGGCTGCATATATTTGCAGAAGTGAGGCGTAAGGTGGGGGTCCCTCTGTGAACCCAAGCATCCAGAAAAGAGGGAATAAATGACACGCTCTAATGCACCTATTTGTCATATCTGTCACGCTGTTGTGTAATGCTAATCTAATCAAAGGGGAGAATTTGGGTGCTGCCTGCCTCCACTGAAAAAGCCTCCGGCCCAAACCCCGTTCCATCAGTGGCGCGTCGCAGGCCCTGCGCTGGAAAGAGCGCTGCGTTACTGCTGATTACTTCAATAAATCATCCGGTCTGAATTCTTTCAAAGCTGATGCAAATGTAATTTTATTGTGGGGGGGGGGGGGGAACAGTGCAAAAGGCAGCAAAGCTCAAATGAGGTCCTGAGCTCTGTTTACCTCCAGCTAAATTACACAGTCTGTTGTAGGAAGTGATTGCGTTTTTATGATCACAAACATTTCTCGCTTTTTCTTATTTGGAAATAGGAAAGAATGTGGCATGGAGTTTTCAATGATCCTGCGGTTAATCGAGGCATAACAGACAGGACAGGAAGTGCTGTTGTTGCAAACAGGAAGTGAACAAGCACTTTGTCGCCAAAAATAGCAATGAGAAATGGAAAAGGTTGATGGATTACTTCTCTCTTGCTTACATTTCCTTCTCATCCAAAGATAGGATCCAGTCGGATACAATAGCGTCTGCAGAGATTTTCTAATTAATATCTAGCTACAAGATGAAGTAGGATTGGGGCTAGAGGTTAAAGGTTGGGGTCACAGACTAGTTTTTAATCACTCAGGATTAGACAGCGATTCTTAACTGCAATTTTATTGCACCTCTCTAAAATGAATCCCTTTATTCCCAAACCAGGATCAATTTTCATCATCTTCCATAGCCCTTATGTGGTTTATTGCTTTCCACTTATATGTGCTTTATTGATAGTTATTATATATAGATATTTTAGACATCTATAGCTTTTTAATGTACATTTTTATCTACGTTATATATCATTTCTTCTGCTATTTGTTCTGTCAAGAATCAAGTCAAGAATGAGCATGTGAAAGTATCTGATACTGCAAAAATGCACCAATGGCTGTAGTGAACATCCTGTGTATTTCTGTGTTGTTTTGTGGTGAAGTTACTGAAAGTTGCCAGATCCAGCATGATTCCCTCTTTATCTGGATTCTGGATTCCCTTGATTTGATACCACTGCCAAATTTTCAGGCCCAGTATTCTACTTTATGTAGGCAATTAATTTGCCTACCACAATGTTAATTAATCTGTTCTTGTACACATAGAAAGTTGATTTTCTCTGTCAACCAGGGTCAAAAATCAAACCTTTTCACGACTCCTATTAATGTTGGGTGACTTGAGAGTCATTAAATACCTTTGTTTTTTTATTTACAACAACATAAATATTTAGTTGTTTTATTTGTGACAAACAGCGTAGGTCATTGTGTCACAAATAACATTCAAGGAACATTCCATTGTAGACTTAAGAGCTATTATAAACCTCTGATGCTGAATTTTCACCTAAAATACAAGTCGTTAGAAGACAAACAAATCATGATAGACATTTCTTTAGCAGACACTTTGTCTTTGATGACCAGCAGTTCCTAATTAAGGCTTTGTTTACTCACCAATGCCTGTTTTTACTCTCACATGTTGCTTGGCGAGCATTCATTTTGATCCCCGCTGTCCACCATAGAAGAATGTGCGTAAGGCTACATGCAAACGATTGTGGAAGGATGGGCATAAAACAACAGCTATCACAGCATCCACTCCATACAGGAAATTACAAGTGATAGAGCTTTAGATAAGGCCCTGCATATTGCATGAAGATGGTCTTTGAGTGTCCTCATCTTATAGTTCAAGACATCTACGTAAAAGCCTTGTGTTTCAACTGACCTAATTCTATCTGACAACCCACACACACATACACCACCACCCTGAGGAAGATATACCACCTGCTGTTGTACTGGAGAATATCACTTAAAAAGGTTTCAGCGTTTCAATAAATAATGCTGTTCACATTGAGACGCTCTCAGGAGGAGCAAAAGCTACTGATGGGTTCATGTAGATGTTGTGGATTTGATTGCCTGTCCTGCTCAATATAAAATTTGTAGGGCAAAGAAGCCTTGTGTAAAGGCCAGTGCTAATTATAATCATCAGAAGAGCAATTGTGAAGCTGGTCTCAGATCAGAGTTGCTCCAGAAATCATCTCATCTGTCTGCTTGACAGTGGCCTCCTGATAGCTGTGTGTCTGTGGGATATATATGGGAGCAGGGCAGCCGCGTTTCCCTATATCACCCATTACCGCTCAGACCTTGTGTCAGGTCATCCATTCTTTAGGACATTTATCTTCTGAATGCCTCACACGAGGGAAAGGCTGAGCTAAGAGAGGAAGAAATCGTATCTTCCGCCGCTTGTTTGCGAAAATCCCCTGCCTGAGTAGTTTTTCATTCTTGTCTGCGTTTAATGGTATAAAAGAGAGTAAACACATCAATATGCTGGAATTGGTATTACACTGTATAAATGACACCAAAATGAAACATCACATATCAGATAAAATGCCACACTCTCCCATGGCTGTTGTTAAACCAACACAATGCGTTTACGTGTTTTCTTTCAGCTTTGTCCTTGATTGTTTAGTTAAGTCATTCGCTCTTTACTAAACGCTTGTTGGTATAGTGAAGATCTATGTCAGATATTTGAGGTTTTGGGTGATGTTTCATCTCCTTACTAGTGGTTATTTTCACATCTGCTGTCTCTGATATAGTCGATGATCCTGACCAGGGAGTCTTTAATGTAGAGTTAACCTGTTAAACAGATGGGCACCTTCGTCAGTCAATACAGACGGAGACGCTGACTTCCCCCTGAGCACTTGGCATTTCTTAACCTCTAACCTTTTAGGAAGAGGATGGAGAGTGGCCAGTGGCCAAGAGTTTAACCCCCTGGAGTCACAATGACTCTGGGATCAATACTTTCAGAGAGAGAGCGAGAAATGGAGTGAGGGGAAAGGGAAATCGATTGGTCGGCTGTGCTGTGAAGCCTCCACAGTGGCTGTACACTGAATGTTATCATCATTCTTCAACTGCACACTCAACTTGACACTGTGTATCAAAAAGAGATCGGAAGACCCAGACGGACATTGTAGACTTTTTCTTCTCATTTGCACAGAATTTTTGGTGGGTTTGTAGGATGTTGTAAAAGATGTGCTACAATGCAGTAGAAATCTGCAGAGCTTTCTTCATGTTTCACACTCATGAAATATGACAGGTTTTGTAAAAATTGTTAGCAAAACTGATCTTATTCTAAAAATCTGAAATTATTGCATTGACGTTTCTGTTCTTGTTTCATGAAAGTGGCCTTGTAAGGAGGATTATATTTCTGCATCTGTTACCAGACATATTTTTATTTTATTTCCAGTTTAGCCCTTTCACACAATCATACCTTAAATAAATGCCAATAAGCTTTAGTTCCATCACGGACACGTACCATGATCTGCTAGGAAAGGAGAATTCTCACTGTAGAGAACTTTTAATTGAACGTTATTCTGTGTAGTGCAAAATTTTTGTCTGTTTTCCAACAAGAGTAAGACTGTTAATTTTAAACTGCTAAAAGTGAAGTTAGTCAACATTTAGGAGAACACTAGCATATAGACAGCCTTAAACGTATACACATGGGCTAAAGGCCACATAAATCTAATTTTGTTTCATGGGGTCTTTAACTTTCCAAGATCCATAAATGTCGCTTTCAAGTTTGGATTGTCTGAAGAGGAATGTGGTTGAACCTGAGGTTGAATCCTCCCACCATCTCACAGTTGGACCAGGACCCCGCTGAGTGGCATAACATATACGCAAGGTTCAAGCACAGGCCCGGACCACGTGTTGTCTTTCCTTCTTTCCATCTTCATCCCTCCTTCACCAAAGACAGCGCCCCACGAGGGTCTTCGTGCGGGTGGATAACTTTGGTCTTAGTATTCTTTAAGCGCAAGACTCCACAGAGGTCCAGAGAAAACACACTAACACCAACTGGCACTTAATTCTGCCGGCGCCCTGCCGATCCAAGCTATGCGTCCGGAGAGGGGGCTCTTCCTGACAGGAAGTGAGAGGGAGAGGCATTGGGGAACCTTACAACTTGAGTGACTTTTAATTTACTCTGTGACTGCAATATTGTTGGCCCTGCAACATTGGATGGAAAAGAGCCCTGTTACGTATACTTGTGGCAAATAGATTTTAAAATTAAGTTGATTCTGATGGTAGGTTGATGAATTTTTACATTGTTTGCTTGGGCACTCAAACATGTTTTTGTATTGTTTTTTTTGGAAAGAGTCATGCATCCCTGTTTTGACAACAATAGGAAATATGTTCCTTTTTTAATCATTAATGCTGGATATTGTCTACTGTAGCATTATCATCAGTATTATTAAGTTAAATAAAAAAAACTTGAAACGCATAGATGTTGAAATTTAATTATCATAGAAGCTCAACAAGTTTGTAATATCACCTACATATGAAATACACCATCATTTGAACATACATTACTGTGAAATATTTGTATATTGAAATATTGATTGTCAAATCATCATAATTGCTGTTAAAAATCAGAAAATTTCCAAGTACCAAGAACCTTCTTCAATAACTCTGGGGTCCAAATAGCACTGGTTGGAAATCAGTGTTAATGTGGGATCATCTCTGTGAGCATTCTCACCGTGTGGCGAACAAAGAGTAATCATTGTTTCTTTAGCAAAGAAAGATAAACAATAAGATTTATGTATGCTATTATCATACTTGTCGAGTTAGATTATCTCAGTCAGCACCCTCCCCTAAACTTTTAATAGGGAAAAAATGGCGATTTTACGTTTTATAATAATCTTTTGACACGGCTAAGCTCAACTCATAGTAAGGAAGCTTCTAATCACATCAGTGTATTTAACCACAATCCTCTGTGGTCATTAAATGTAGTCAGAGTAAATATTTGCTCCCCTTGTAAAGTCCCTTATGTGGAGTGTCCTCACAGAAACACAGGCCGTTTGGGATTGTATGTTTGCTTTGGAAGTGATAACATCTGAGAACACGCACAGGACTTGTAGAGTGTTCAACTCGTCACATCAGTAAATTAAACTGTCTGGACGTCCTGTCGGATGCCATTTTGACATTACAATAGGCTAATTATAACCGACTCAATTTAGTTTTTAACAATTTGACATTGATCCACCATAATTAACAGACATTAATAAGACTTTTTTTTTCTTGGATTTTTGCAGCTGACCTTTTATTTATTTTTTATTTACATACCTATCAAAAATGTGTTATTACTGATTTCTTTAATATGATTTTGAAAATACAAGAAAGGAAAGGACGTGACGTGACGTGAGGCCAAGTATGGTGACCCATACTCGGAAATTGTGCTCTGCATTTAACCCATCCAAGTGCGCACACACACAGTAGTG